>JAADYI010000080.1:0-34457 GCA_023338185.1 Lagenidium sp. CBS 127285
CCCCCCCCCCCCCCCCACGAACGTACGTCCCGCGGGGCGGACTCCTGGGCCTTGGCGCCGTCGTTGTTCTTGTCGAGATCGTTGTCCGCGCCCCCGTCGTCGGCCATCGTTCCTTCAATCGCGGTCGCTTGCCGCTGTCGCCTGCCTGCGTGTGGCCCCGAAACGACGCACTCGGTGGAGTAAAGTTCAACAACATTACGGGAGATTCAATTAAGTAAAATATACGCTAACTTTCGAGCTTCTCGTGGCCACGCACAGACACCCATCATCACGCCCCGACGGCGGCGACCGGAGCGGAGGACACGGCGGCGGCCGCCCCCTGCTCGTTGACGCCCTCGCCAGAGGACGGAGAGGGAAGCGTCCCTTCGCCTCCGCCCCCCTCCGCCTCCTCCTGCACGTCGGCGTCCTCCTCGTCGTCGTCCTCCTCCTTGTCGTCCTCCTCCTCGTCGTCCTCCGCCACCTCGGGGCCACCAGCGACCGCCTGCACGCTCCCGGCGCTCGCCTCGTTCGGACGGCGATCCCCACTGCCCCCGCCCGTGCCCCCGGGGGACTTTCTTAAATACTTGCGCGCCTTCCAGAGCCGGCAGTGCGACTTCCACCGGATCTTGACCGCGTCCTCGGTGCGCCCGGGGAGCATCGCCGCGATGACGGACCACCGATTCCCGAGCCGCGCCTGGGCCTCGAGGATGATCCGGTCCTCCTCGGGCGTGTACGCCCCCCGGACGATACTGGGGTCGAGGTGATTGTGCCAGCGCTCGCGGCACTGCTTCGAGGTCCGCCCGGGGATCTTGGCCGCGACCTCGCCCCAGTTCTTGTTGCCGCTCGCGACGAGGCGCTTCAGGAGCTCGTCCTCGTGCGGTGACCAGTGACCCTTGACGAGCCCGGGGGCGAGCACCTTGGTCCAGCGTTGCAGGCACTGCGTGTGGTTTCGCCCGGGCACCTGCGCGGCAATGGCCTTCCAGTTCTTCTCCTTGTGGTTCTCCACAGCTGTGCGGAGGGCATCGTCCTCCTCCTTGGTCCAACGCCGGGGATTGGCCTTGCGCGTCGCGTGCGTCGTGCGTTCGAGGATGGCAAGCGACTTGGCAATGGGCAGGCTCAGCGGTGCCCCCGACTGGGACCCAATGTCAGCGACAGAGGGAGGCGGGGCCGACATCGCGAGCTGCTTGGTCGGGATGCTCTTTTGCTTCATCGGCGACGCCTGCCCGCTCGATTGCGCCGATGGCTGGCGGTAGAGATTCGTCACTGGCGTCAACGACGGCAGCATCTCGGTGGGCAGCTGCATGGGCAACGACTGCAACGCTGACGGTTGGGGTGGTCCCGACATGCCCACGGCGGCGGCCGCGGCGGCGACCGGCGTGTTCCCCCCACGCGGTGTCGGAAGGTTCTTCCAGTCGACAAATGGACCCATCGTGTGTTGATGGGGATGACGCTGAGGGTTGGGGACCAACGGGCTCGTGACGAAGCCCGACACGGCGAGCTCCGCCGCACTCTTGGTGGGATCGAACGTTGAGCTGATCGGCGTGAGGAGCCCCCGGGCAAACAGGCTCGGAAGGGACCCGGGCGTCCCCAGGGGGCTCGTGACGGTCGAGCCCCCGCTGCCCCCGCCGCCATGAAAGCTCGAGGGCGTCGGGGCCGAGATGAAGAGCCCTGCCGGTGACGGAGCGAAGAGTTCGTTCTGCGGAATGTGCGGCGCAAAGATCGACAGTGCGTGCGTCGGCGAGAGGCTCGGCATGGGCGAGCTCAGACCCGGAAGCGCCGAACTCGCGGTTAGCCCGAGGGCAGCCGGCTGGGGCGGCGCGTTGTAAGGCATCGTCGAGGGGATTGTGGACACGCTCACAGACGCTGGCGACAGGGAATGCGAAACAAGACTTGATGGCGGAATGGGGGCAACAGCAGCGACATTTGGCGCCGCCGCCGCCGCCGCAGATGTGGCAGCCGTGCTGGCGGCATTGAGCCGGAGTCCCGTGAGAGCCTGCGCGGCTGCCTCCTCGTGAATCGACGCTCGACCGCCGTCGTCTTCGAGCTCTTGGTTGTCAAATTCCACTTGGTCTGGATGGACAGGGGACTCGACTTTGATGCTGTCACAAACGGTGGCATGGATCGGATGTGCGCCAGCGAGGGCCCGCTCGGCAGCCTCCCGGAGCACGACCAGCATGGCGGCATCATCCCCGACACTAAGGCGCTGGAGCTGGGCCACGAGCGCCGTCATGTCCCGCGTCTGCAGCGCGCGGCACAGGACGAGCATGTGCGCGAGCTCCTCGCGCCCTTGGCCCCAGCCAGAGGTCAGGGCCGCGGTCGTGGGGTCCGCGAGGACGCGGCCGAGGAGGCTCTGGGCGAGTTCGAGGGCCGCGACTGGCAGGGGGGAGAGAACGAGGTCACTACGCAACGGCGCACCTCGCCACGAGAGGACCGCGCGTCATCACGTACCCATGCGCTCGACGGGGGCCCGCGTCGGGTCAACGCGGGGGAGGCGCGTGACGGGGTCTGTTGCGTGGGGGGCGGCGTCGGCGGCCTTGCGCTTCTTGGTTGGGGGCGTCCCGACGGGCGCGGGGCGGGGGCTCGAGGCGCCGCCCATGGCTGCTGTGACGATGGCTGCTACTGCTGCTGCTGCTGCTGACTCGAGGCGTTGTTGGAAAGCGGCGGTGGTGGCGCCGCTGCTGGGCGAAGGATCTTTTTCTCGAATTGGTTTCCGACTTTCTGTCCTGAAGAAAATTTGGACTGAAATCTTGACCACAGACCACCACACATGGCGACCTTGGTGGCTCGAAAGTATACTTTATCCCAGTCACACGACAGTACTTTCGACTGTGTCCCTGGTGCTCCTGCTGCCCGCACACAAACAAAGTCAACTGCCAACCGTAAGGGCTAGGGGTGTACAGCGCCATCATGGAGCATTCTGTACAGCAACAGACACCTCCGAGAGCACATGTTCCAGTTGCCTCGCTCAACTTCTTGTATCCAACATTCTTCTCTGATTTTGTTCTCGCCAACACGACAATGTTTCCACACAACGAGGATGGTGGCCATGTTGTCGAGAGTATGAACCACAGATTCAGGAGAAATTCCCCAATTGTTTGAGACCACGTTGGGATCATATTCACATTGGTGCCGTACACTTCACTGGACACTTGCGGCCGCCCTGAACCGGACAAGAATGCACGCGACATGTGAGATGATGCACCCATTCCGTTGCCTCCCACAGTGTCTGGTCCCACAGTGATGTTTCTTTCAGGGTCAAGAACGTTTAGCTCACAACCAACCAACCAATACAATCACTCTGTCAGTTGGTTCTGTGCTTTGGTAAAAATGAGATCAGACGTTCAGCTGGCTGACTGCTTTTGGGCATCCTCACAAACTGTATGTTAAAAACTTCGAAAATTGGAATTCAAAATTCATATTATGGATCGGTACAAACATACGAGTTTTCAGCCAATTGCCGGGTTTATTAACCCTCTTTTTCAATATATGCTTGTCATAACGTATTCTTTGCTGTCCTTGACATTTTATTTTTGATCCCGTCCATTGACGAAAAGCGAGCACAATGGCGGAACGCAGCGACGAGATGATGCGAACGCGTATCGACGCCTCCAGCGCTCGACTCACGTACGGTACTCCGTCTCGGTCGCCGACTAGTGAGATTTGAACTTGGTGTGCCCGTCCGACCAGGTCTCTGCGAACTACGACAGCCGATGCAGCGGCAGCCGCTGCCAGGCGACCCAAGGTTCGCCATCTTTGATATGCGTCGGTCACGGCGCTCCTGTCCCCAGCTGATGTCGTTTTGTTCATGCCACAATGTGAATGCAGTTCATTCCGAAGGCCGCACGCCGTCGCCAGCCAGCTGAGGGCGCTGGGGAGGAGGGGCGTGACGCAGCCACGCCCAAGCTCGAGCCGCGACCAAAGAAAACCCCGCAACGTGCTGGCGATCTCACTCGCAACGACCGTGGTCGCGGAGCTCGTGGCGGGATCGATGGGCGTGGCCGCGGTCGCGGTCGGGGCCGTGGACGGGGGGCGAATATCCCGTCCGGTCGTGTGGCGTTTGTTGGCACTCTGTCGGGTGGATCATCGTACAGTTCGGGTGGGAGCCTCGGGGCACACCGTCCAGTACCGGCCAAATCAGTGGCGGCCGCGGATGGTGTCGGTATCAGTGTTCTAGATGACGAAGAAGGTGCTTCCACGCTTCATGAGGAGCTGGGCTGTATGGAGATCGAGGAACAGTGGCCGCCAGTCCTCAACTCACCAATGGAACCAATGGGACTCGCTTTTGCTCGCCGCCCGGAGCCTCACACTGCTGGTGCAGTATTTTGCGATCCTGTACGTTTGCGATCGCTGCTGTGTGTGCCTTTGGCAAGACGCGTTGACGGCACCGCTGCAAATAGGCCGGACAGTCCACACTCGCCAACGACACGCTCCTATTCCTGCAACTCCCCACGACGCTTCCTCTGGCGAACGCCACGCGGGTCGTGAATAAGGAGGGCAAGGAGGAGGTTGATGCGGCCCCGAAGGCGGCCGTGAGTAAGTTCGCCGTCGCCCGTGAGGTTTCGAGCGATGTCCCAGTCAAAAAGGACGAGGAGACGGTCGACGAGATCGCAAACGCGAAAATGTAAGTGCCGATATCAGGACGTGCGCGTCAAAGCTCATGTGTCGCCACGCTCATCGCATTGTCGCAATGCATCAGCAACTGTGAGCAGATGTACGATAATTCCATCGCTACAGCGCCCGGTGGCTTCGTCGGCAAGGTGCGATCCCAAATGAGCGAGCCGCCATTCCAGTGTGTGTGTGTGTGTGTGAACTGAGTGATGTGATGTTGTGCAGCTCTGTATCCATCGCTCGGGCAAGACGGTGCTGGTGCTCGGTGACAAGACCTTTGACGTGGCGGCGGCGCATACCCCTGCGTTCACCGAGGAAGTTTACTCGATTGATCCCGCGGAGCAGCAATTGTATATGCTCGGCAACGTCGATCGGCACCTCGTGGTGACCCCGGACTTTGATGCGCTGCTCGCATGATGATGACCCTGCTCATCGTCGGGGTTGAAGACCATGATATTGAGTAAATCAGCTGATCCCAATCGACTTCATGCCACACAGAAGAACATGCATTTTTCGCCACGGACAAATGACAATATGAAAGCGACTAAAATACGAAAACTTAAAATGGGAGGGCGACTACAGCCCCCCACTCCTACACTAGCGTAGCAAGTCGGCCCACGTTCAAAGCCCACAATGCGCAAGCTGCCCCATGGGAATAATAGACGATCGGGACGCGCTGTCGGAGGTGGGCGGCTTACTCGTCATCCTCCTCGTCATCCTCCTCCTCCTCGTCCTCCTCCTCCTCGTCCTCGTGGTGCAGCATGACACCGTTCTTGGCAGCGTTGTACTCGTTCATCTGTGACTCGTACTTAATCTTGGCCTCCTCGTTCATCTTCTGATACTTGACGCGCTTCTTCTCGGGAAGGGCGCGCCACTTCTCGGCGAGGATCTGGGCTATCTCCGTCACCTTCCGGTTCGGGTTCTCCGAGCGAACCGAGTCACGAATCTCATTGCAGAAGAAGAAATAGGCCGACAGCGGGCGCTTCGGGGCGTTGGGGTCCTTCTTCTTGCGCGTACCACGAGCGTTCTGCACCAATGCAATCAGCATCCATCTCGCAAGGCAGTCGACGCAGCGACCCAACGCAACGCACCTCAAACGACGGATCGGGGACATACTCTTCCTTCTCCTCGAGGTAGCGCTTCTTGTCGGCGGCGGCGAGTTCCTCGTACGGCTGCACACATCACCACCAGCGCCCGTCAGCATGATTATCTATCGCAATCACCCACACGGCCCAACAAGTACGCACCCGGCGGTCCTCGGCCGAAATCTCCTTCCACCGGCGGCCAATCTCCGACGAGATCTGCAAAAACTCGAGCTCGGGCATCTCCCGCTTGACCGTGTCGCGGATGTCATTGCTAAAGAACATAAACGCCGAGAGCGCGCGCTTGGGGGCGTTCTTGTCCTTCTTCTTGCGCTGCTTGCGCCCGGTCACATCGTTCGCTCCCTTCTTCGGTCGGCCCACTCCGCGCGCCATTTTTGACTTGGGTTTTTCAAAAACGGGATTTCCCAAATTTCCGAAAACTGAGCTTCCGCGGTCGCTTGCTGTTGTCTTGGCAGCCGTGGAAATTTAAACTGGGAACTCCCTCACACTGGGCAAAGGCTGATTGTTCCGACCGAGGAACCAGAGCCCAGGCCTTGCGAGCCCCTTGGCCCCAAGGGGAGAAGGAGAAGGCTGGTAGGGTCAGGAAGGAGGAGGAGCGAGGGTTAGTCCCCGAGCTAAAAACCCACACCCAGCGCACGCTCACTCCAAGGACTCACCTCACTCCCACAGTCACCAGCCCCATACAAACTCCCACACAGGAGGCACAGAGGAGCGCGCAAGGACAGAAAAACCTCGGGAAAGCCACAGTCGCACCTGTTTAAAAGTAGATTAACCTCGGGAGGAGCCAGAAACGACCTCATTCGCAATCGCCCAGACGTTGAAGATTGGGAGTGCAGAATCAAGGGCGTCTCCCCGAGGTTTTTTAGGAGGAGTGATGCTTGCCGCTTCCCCATACAAAATGCTCGCACATGGAAAAGGAAAGTTTTCTCTGAGTGTTCTCGGTTGTCTCGACACAGCATGAGACACGATGCCCATGAATTGACAGTGCGTCGTCCGGGTGGCATGTGGGTCGTTGGAGGAGGTGAATCCGAGCTCTAGAAGCCGAGTTCGAGTCGTGAACGCCGGTCCCTTAGGTTTTCGAGCCATTTTGTGTTTCCTCCTACAATGGGCATTTTAGCCTCACCCTCCAACACCACAGACTTGCAGGCGTTGCTGAATCGGAGGCAAGATGGTGTCTGGTTGTGCCGCAGTTGGTTACCCCATCAGCCAAAAAGGGATGGGGTCAAAGAAGGAAGAAAGCGTCGGTTTTTGAATTTAGGTCAGGGCGGATCCCGCGATGTTGATTGGCGGAATCTTGGCTCATAAACCAATCCAGGGCCCAAGATCGAGCCGACAGACTTGGCGTGGACTGTTCGCCCAGCCACACCCCTGCCTCCACACAGAAAAAGCCTCCAAGGACGATGTGATTGCCCAAGCCAACCAGACCTACCGGTATCTGGACCCTCCAATGTGTGATACAATATCGAAAGGCATTGAAATATACTGGAATAACGCGAATTGCCGTTCCCACGAGGCAAAATGGCGCCTTGGCGTCGCGACTTGGCGGCAAGTTTGAAGTGAGCAACTCCAAGATGACGATGGAATCCGCGTCCGTGCCTTCCCCGACCCCCGCAACGACACCGGGTCCCCGTGCCCCCACGCACTTTGAGGACGCCGATGGGCTCTTCAAGACGGTCTGCCGGGGCTTCATGGGCCGCAAGTGCGCCAAGAAGCCCTGCAAGTTTGTCCACGATCGGCAGCTGTGTGGCTTTTACTGGAAGACGGGCACGTGCAAGTTCGGCGATGGCTGCAGAAAGAACCACTTTGTGACCGTCACGGCCGGCGTCGCGGCGGAGGGCAACGACGACTCGGCGGACAAGACCGACACGGAGGATCATGACGAGCCGCTGGTCGTTGACGAGACTAAGCCATCAACGCTCAAGAAGGAGGGCAAGAAGAAGACCAAGACACTGCCCCCCCAGGAGCCCCAAGGCACCGGTAAGGCCAAGGCTGCCAAGCCCAAGCGCGCCGCCAAGAAAAACACCGAGTGCTTCGAGCCCATGAACAAGCCCGTCGATCTACGGATCACGTACGACCTCGGCGGTGCCGCGGACACATTCTCGACGTCGCTGACGGCGCGGGACGTGCTCTTGGCGCCCAATGTCTTTGGCGACTTCAAGCCCGGTGAGCTCTACACGCGGCTGCAGGAGGAGCTCGAGGGCTGCGGGATCCCCGAGGAGCGGCTGCTCAAGTTGTGGCACGGGAACGACAAGATCGAGGGCACGCACCTCATCGCCGATGACAAGACCCGCTGGAAGCAAAACTGCCCGACATTCCAGCTCGTCATCGACCGCATCAAGGCCTTTTTCCGGCTCCAGGTCCAGGCCACGCGCTTCAACTGGTACAAGGACACATCGCAGTGGAAGCCCTTCCACTTTGATGCCGCGGCCGTCAAGCCCGAGATCGCCGCCAAGCAAAACTTCACGGTCGCCGTGTCATTTGGGGCCACGCGGGACGCGGCCTTTGAGCACGCCGGGACCAAGACCGTCGTGAGCCTCCCGCAGCCCGATGGCTGCGTCTACGCGTTCGCCCGGGACACCAACATCATCTGGCGCCACGGGATCCTCCAGGACATCCCCGTGCGGAACGAGGGCCGCATCTCGGTGATCGCCTGGGGCTGGATTGACGGTATGGCCGAGATCTCGTCGGAGGAGAAGTAGTAGTAGTAGTGAGGGGGCCACCGCCCAAGAAGTAAGCACTGGGAAAGCAACTGCATGACGGGAGTTTAGAGCTCAATGACACGGAGGGTAGTCGTCTGCTGCCCCGAATCGCGAGATCGCACTGGCCGCGGTCGATCCCTCTTCCCCGTGACATCAGCGGCCGAGTCCTTCGGCCCATCGAGGATCTCGACGATCTCGATGCGTCGTTGCTCCAGTGACGCCTTCCCCTCGAGGCGCCGTCGCTGGGTAGTGGACAACGGCCGAGAGTCGTCATCTCCGCGCTGCACGGCCTCGTCGATGCGCTCGAGTTTCGCGATCTCGCGGAGCTGACGGTTGAGCGAACCCAGTTCGTGCCGGAGGTCCCGAGTGGATGGCTCGGTTGCGGCGGTGGTTGATGTTGTTGCACTCGTCGATGCTGATCTGACTGCTGCCGTCGGCCGCGACGCTGGGGCGTCCTCGCGCCCGAGCGTCATCGTCGACAGGCGGGCACTGAGACCCCGATCGTCGCCTTCCGCATCGCCGGCATCGGCGGTGGTGGCACGGGCGTTGGCTTGTTCGCGGAGCTGTGTCACCATAAGCCGCTATCAATGACGCAGGCAACCGTCAGCCAACAACACGCAGGCACGCACTCGCTGGCCCCGGGGCTTGTACTTGGGGACCTCGTCCTGGGGGACGTAGCCCTGGCGAATGCGGATGGGCTTGCGCACGGAGCCATCGGCGCGGCGGCTCGCGGGGACCACCACCTCGCCGTCCTCGGTGCGCACGGCCCCCAGGGGCAATCGCGACGTGGAGGTCATCATTATTGTCGTGTGTGGATGAATCGCGGGAGAGAATGAGGGAAACGAAAAATAATGACCAGTTGGATTTTACCGGATTGTACCGATGCAGAATTCATTTGTGCCCAACAAAATTTACAAGCTCGCGAGCTCAAGGGACATGCGGGTTGGCGGGCTCGATGGCGTCGCGTTGTATCCGAAGGCCGCGGACGCGGCGGCGGCAGTGGCAGTGGCGATCGTCATCGGGGTCAATCCTGGCGTCGTCGCCGTCGGCATGGGCCCCCGGGGCCGGCGCTGCCGCTGCCGCTTGGCGCGGTAGGTGACGAGCGCGCCGAGGAGCCCGACCGAGCCCATGACGGAGCCGATGAACACGGGGCTGGTCAGCAGCGAGGGTCCGCGGGGGCGGCGAGGGCCACTGGGGCCCCGGTCGCCGCGCCCTGATGCTCCCGTGTCCGGTGGACCGATCGCGCGCTGGCGGCCGCTGGGTCCCGCGTCCTCCTGCTGGTTCCACGGCAACGGGTAGCCCTCATCCACGCGCCAGGAGCCACCACCGCGGCCACCACCACGGCCATTCGCGCTTGCGCCACTGGCACTCGGAGTCGGTCGGCTGCTATGCGAGGGGGGCGTGGCTGGCGTTTCGCGATGCTGGTCCCGTGGCAGCGGCGGCGAGGGCTCTGCCGTGGGCCGAGACCTGGTCGGAGACTCGGGGTCGTTGTTGGCGACGTCCGAGGGCAGCGGCGTCGAGACAACGACCTGGTCTGTGGCCGGCCCAGGGCTTGGCGTCAGTGATGGAGTGGGTGCAAGAGGCGCTGCAGGCGGCTCGGACGATGCCGGGGGCGAGGTCGGAGGAGCGATCGTCGGGGTCGTGTCGTGGAGGATCGGGCGGGTGCGTGCCGGTTCTTCGGTGACGGATGACGGTGACGGTGTCGGCGATGTTGCGGTGGGGGGCGACGAAGAAGACGACGCGGCGCTGTCGTTCGAGGACGAAAGGGAGGCGGAGGAGGACGAACTGCCGACGCCGTCGCTGCCACCGGTCGAATCAACTCTCGCAAAACGGTCGATCGCCACGCACGGTAAGTGCCTGCGGAAGGAGACGACGCGACGGAGGGTCCAGCCGTGGCGGGTGTGTAGACTCAGGGCCAAGCGCGAGAGGTCGAGGCGCCCCCCCGGGTCCTCAATGGAGTAATAGAACGAGTCCCCGACGAGGCGAGCGGACCGGCCATTGACGGTCACCTCCGTGATCCCGAATGCATCGTTGACGGGCTGCAGCGCGAGCCAGTGGGCGGTGCTCCCGGGGTTGATGCAGAGCTTGGGCACGTCTCCGCTCGTGCCGTCTGCGTACCTCCGGCGTCGGGTCCTGGCCGCGGGCTCCGGCGATGCGAACGGACAGTCAGTGAGTCGCCAGCGCACGCGGTTGCCGCCTGCGACGATGTCGCCGTTGAGGTCCCGGAACGTCGCTGGGGAGAGTCGGAGGTCCCCATGGTGGCAGTCCCTGCACTGGTCCACGAGGTAGACGACGACGGCCTTGGACGGGGGATTGTCGGTGGCGTTGCGGATGCCGTGGTTGGTTGTGGAGGTGGTGGTGTTGCTGTTGTTGCCGCGGGGGGAATCGCGCCAGACCGCGGCGCATCGCCCGCACGCCCGACTCCCGTTCCACTGGGATGGCCCGACCGCCGCGTAGCGGAGCTCGGCAAAGCGCGGCCAGTCCAGGAGGCCGCAGGCCCCGCCCCCTGGCTCCTGGAGGGCGAACGGGCGCCCAAGGCCGCTGTACGACGGCATTGGATGGTCCTGGGGAGCCCCAGTCCCTCGCGGCGGTGGTGGGGGCGGTGGGACCTGGCGCCCGTGGCTCGGGCCGAGGGCCGTCGCGACGGTGAGTGCCGAGAGCAACGCGCATCGCCGTCGGCGCTTCATCTCTCGAGTATTCGGCAAGTAAAATGGGCGAGCCCCAACGCAGAGTGGGCTCCTTTGGCTGTTGCGATGGTGCAGGGTTTGTTCTATTTGTCGCGAGGGATCTCGAACGAGAGCGCGCTCCGAGCCAGCAGACGGCGCCCGTGCGGTCGTCGATGGTCCAGCGCGTGTGCGTCAATACCGTGGCGCCGACTCGTCAGGGGAGGGGAGAAGGAACGACGACGATGGCTTTATGAGGCCGGGGGTGACTTGGGCTCTGGCCACGTCGCGCGTCCCGGGCGGGTGGTCTGCCATCAACGTTAGGCTCCTGCTGGCCCCGTTGTTTGGAAGCGACGTTGTGTCACTTGGCGCACCGTTCGGGTCTCGAAAGCGCCGACGCCAGTTGGCCCCGAGCGCGTGGAAGGAATCACGCGTGACGCGTCGCTTCCGGCTGCTTGCGCGCGTTCTTGTTCTTGTGCGGACGCCACTGACCACGACGACGGGCGCGAAATCCAGTCGCCGGCGCACATCGCGTGCTCGACCGCGACGACGACCGATGACCCACCGCGCAGTATTGAACCCAGCTGATATCCACGCGAGCCCTCCGTCCGTTGACGGGGCTCTCGGCGGCGCCGCCGCTGGCACCACGCAACAACGCACATGGACGCTCGCGCTGTTGGTTTGTATTCCCCATCCTGCCCCCACGCCAAAGCAGCTGATCCCCGGGACCAGCGATATCCACTCGCAGACTTGGCCGCCCGCTCAGACGTTCATCCCCGCGTACTCGGCGGTGCTCGCCGACGGCGTCGCGGGTTCGACCGCCGACGCCGTCGTCGACTCAAGCTCGGTCTCGGCGGCCTCGGCCCGCTGCTGCAGGCGCCGCCGGCGGATGCGGTAGACGATCACGGCCGCGACGAACCACATGACCCCGAAGACCCCGAAGCCCAGGCCCAAGGCCTGCGGTCGGGACAGCGACGACGCCGTCGTGCTCCGCGCCAGGTTGTCGGGGTTGTTGTCTGTCGGCGTCGGCGTGCGGCCGTCGCCAACGCCCCCGCCGTCGCCCCCGCCGCCGCTGCTGTTGTCGCCGCCGTTGCCCCCGCGGGCGACGCCCCCACCGCCCACGTCCTCACTGCCGCCGTCTGGGTCCGAGTTGACGGGCCGAGCGCTTTGCTGCCCCGGCGCGGGGGCCCTCGTCGTCGTCGGCACGGCCGTCGTCGTTGTCGTTGGCATCGGCAGCGGCGTGGACCCCGTCGTCGGTCCGCTGCCGTCCTCATCGCTCCCGTCTTCGGTCGTGCCGAGGATCACGTCACCGCCGTCGCCACTGCTGCTGCTGTTGCTGCTACCAGTGCGACTACGGCTGCGGCTGCGGCTGCCGGGGGACAGCAGCGGGGTGGCCGTCGCGAGCATCGGCTCCCCATCGGCCTCGGGGCCGGCGTCGGGCGTCGCCGGTGGGGCCGTGGTGAGCGTCGCCCTCGAGCCGGAGGCGCCACCGTCGGCGGCATCACCGGAGCTGCTCCCCTGCCCATCGGGTCCCCTTGTCCCACGAGGAGCGGGGTGCGCTGGGCGCGACGGGGTTGGTGTCGGGCCCCGATCGCCCCCATGGCCGCTGTCGGTCGCCGACTGGGGGCCATCGGGGACGGAGACGTTGTCACTTGGCTCCTCCGTGGTCGGTGATGGCGGTGACGAGCTCGGACTCGCCGGAGAGGGGCTTCCTGGCACTGAGGTCGCTGACGGCGATGGCGATGGCGGGGAGCTGCTGGGGGCTGGTGATGGGGGCCCCGATGGCGGCGATAACCCCGAGGACGACGAGGACGAATCCCGTGGCGGCGGCGGCGGGCTCGGGGTCCCATCGACGACTGTCGGAGATGGTGACGACGCGCTCGAGGATTGGGGCGGGAAACTCGTGACTGGACCGGAGGACGCGCCGGTCGAGGGGGTGGCGGTGGCTCCGCCGCGGCGGCTCCCACTGCTGTCGTCCCCTGCGGCACTCCCCGCTGTGGGGGCAGCAGCGCCATCGGGCCCCGCCGGATCGCTGCTGTGACTGCTGTGGCTGCTGTGGCCGATACTGCTGCCGCTGCTACTCGCTAGCGAAGGCAGCGGCGACGGCGAGTCAACGCTCCCGCTATTGCTCGTGCGTCCGACGCCACCGGCGCTGCCACCAACGCCACTGTGTTGCGTCCCCCCATTCACCCCAACGCTGTTGTTTCCTGCCCCTCCTCCTCCAACACTCCCCCTGCCGCTACCATCGCCACCGCCAGCGACAGCAGCAGCGCTGCCCCCTCGACCTCCTGTTCCTGCTCCTGCTGCCGCCGAGGCGGTGGCGGTATCGCTACTGCTGCTGTGGCTGCTGCTGCTGCTGCCGCCGTGGCTTGTCTTGATGAGGACGGAGCCGGCGCCAGTGCCGCCCACGTCGATACTCGGACTGGCGTCCAGGTGCACGCACTTGCCGGCGGTGACGACGAGCCCGTGGCGCTCGAAGGTCTCCCCCCGACGGGTGTGGACGCGCAGCGAGACGTCCCCGAGGTCGACGCCACGGGGGTCTTCGCTCTTGAAGTAATACGCCGACGGGACCATCGTCGCGACGCGGCCGTTGACCTCGAGGCCCGTGATGTCGTAGCCGTCGAGAGCCGGCTGCAGGGCGACCCAGTACGGGTTGGTTCCGCTGTGGGCGCAGATCTCGGTCCCTGCGGGGCGGACCCCGGGGCAGTCGGCGAGGCGCCACTGGATCCGCCGCCGGCCGCTGCGACTGGCGCCGCCGGTGATGTTGGCGAAGACCTCGGGGGCGAGGTTGAGGTCCCCGACGGCGCAGTCGGTGCAGCGGTCGGTGATGTAGACGACGACGCTCGGGCGCCCAGCGGCGGGGGGGCACTCGGGGTCGTCGCACCAGACCTCGGCGCAGCGGCCGCACACGTGGCTGTCGAGCCACTGCGCGGCGTTCATGGCCGCGTACTGGGTCGCCGCGAACGGCGGCCACGCCATGAAGTTGCAGTTGCCGTGGAGGACATTGTCCAGGGCGAAGGTCGTGCCGTCGCCCGCGTACACGCGGCCGGCCATGAGGCTGGGGCCGCTGAGGTTAATGGGGCCGTCGGCAGTCGGCTCGGCTTGGGCAGGAGCGGGACAGTGCTGGTGATGGTGGAGGAGGAGACGCAGGGCCCAGAGGGGCCCAACGAGCCCCAGTCGCGGTCGTTTCGAGCGCATGCGGCGGAAAATACCCCCACCACGCAGTCACGAGCCCGAGAGAGAGAGAGAGAGAGAGATACCACAACGGCGAGCACCTGCGTCAGCAGCAGCAGCAGCGGCACACACAATTAGCCATTGGGCCACGTCACCCCACGGCCAACACGCGAACAAGACACGCACCTGCGTCGGTCGGAAAACGAGGCGCGAACCAAAAATTCTTCCCCACGTTGGGATCTCGCGGCAAAACGTCGAGTGACCTTGAAGCTTGTCGGTCGGGGTCGAGGCCTCAGGGGCCGTGGAGGTTCAACAAAGGCCCTGGGCAGCAAGTTGCGGTCATCTCTATTTGCTGAGGCGCGCGCGCGATCGCGTAGGTGGCCACTCGCACTGACTCACGCGTACCGCCGCCGTCGCATTCCGTGCTCGTTCCCCGCGCGGCCGTCGTGGGCGAAAGTCGAGTCCTCACTCCGCGATCCATAAGTATCCAGTCTTTGGCTCTCCCGACGCGAGAATAGGTCGCGCGTTCTCGCATCTCCTGGGGCGACACGCACATCGCACGCGCGGAGGGATGCCGGGTCTTAGTCGGGTCGAGCGACTGCTTGTCGGCGTGACGTGCGGTACTGTACAAGAAGACACCACCAGCCCATGCTTGGATAGATCCAAGTGGCCACGGCGCGACATGCGACGGCGCCTGGCTTGTCTTTCGTGCTTCAACACGCTATTCATGAACGCTGGACGCTGTTGTCACAGGGATCTCCGCCTTGGGCCCTCGCTGGATGACCGGTGGATTCCCCACGACGACGCAACGTCCCAGTCAGTCATCACGGGCGGCTCCCGTGTCAATCGCGCGTCAGCGTCCCGTCAGGTGTCAAGGCAACGTTGCAAGTGCAATACGGCGACACGAGCCGTCCGCATGGAGCTGCTACCCTTACGATAAAAGCAGCAATGAAGAAACCTCGTTACAATTGCACAAGGAGTCGATCGATCGATGAGGGCCGGGCGTCAGACCGTCGTCGTCGAGAACGCCGCTGTCGTGCTCGACGTCGGTGCCCCAGCGACAGCGTCGGTGGTCGCGAGGTCCTGGCCCTTGCGACGGATACGATAAGCCGCCATGGACGCGACGACTGCGACGATACCGACGACGCCGAGGCCGATGCCCGCCGACGCCGACTTGGAGAGCCCGGAGGAGCGGCGCGTGAGGCTCGCGGGCACGGTGACCTCGGGCGTCGGGGAACCTCCCGTGTCCTTCCCAACTGGCGGCGAGGGGCCCGAGGATGTCGTCGGAGTGGGCGCGGGTCCCGGTTCGTCGCTGTCGGAGCCCTGGCCGCTGCCCCCTGCGTTTTTGTTGTTGCTCGTCGGCCCACCTCCGTCGTCATTGCCCCTGCCGCTGTCATCGCTGTTGGTGTCGGGAGGGGCCTGGGAGCCAACGACGGCATCGGCCGTGGATGGGATCATCGACAACGGGACGCAATGGCCATCCGCCGCGCTGAGGACGCGCTCCAGGCGCTGGTCATCGCGGGTCGTGAGCGTGAGCTCGACATGGCCGATGTCGAAGCCGTCGGATTCGTCGACTTTGTAGTAGTAAGCCGAGTCCATCATCTCCGCGTCCCGGCCGTTGATCGCGATGCTGACGATCCCGAGACCATCGAGCACGGGCTGGATGGCGACCCAGTACGGGTTGCTGCCCGTGCGCACGCAGAGCTTGGTATCCTCGGGCCGGAGTGGGCAGTCGGCGAACTGCCATCGGATCGGGTGCTTCCCTCCGCTGCCCTGCGTGAGCTCCTGCATGACCTCGGGCGAGAGGTTCAGCCCGCTGTGGCCGCAGTCGAGGCACTGATCGACGACGTAGACCAACGCTCGCCCGTCGCCCTCGGGGCACTCGGGGCCGTCGCACCAGACCTCGGCGCAGCGCCCGCAGGCGTGGCTTCCATTCCACTGGCTCATGGGGACCCCGGCGTATCTCGTCATGGCA
Organism: Lagenidium sp. CBS 127285; assembly: GCA_023338185.1. Classification (NCBI taxonomy): domain Eukaryota; phylum Oomycota; class Peronosporomycetes; order Pythiales; family Pythiaceae; genus Lagenidium; species Lagenidium sp. CBS 127285. Next base: position 16,202 of record JAADYI010000080.1, read on the forward strand.
AAGGTCGGCCACTCCATGAGGTTGCAGTTGCCGTTCGGGGTCGATTCGAGCCTGAACGTCGTGCCGTCGCCGATGAACGACGTCGCTGTGCTCTCGGCCGCGCCGAGGACGGGGGGTCCCAGGACCAACAGCGTCGCCACGACCTGGGCGGCGGGACCAAGTTGGAGAAGGTGCTTCATGTCCTGGACTACGAACTAAAGTCGACGGCCAGGGCCCGGTGGAAAGGAATGTGGCAGGACCCTGGACCGGCGGTTTGGCGAAGAAGCGGGCGGGCGTGGCGAGTCTCTGCGAGGGCTCTTGTTTTTTTTCTTGTCGTTTTCGCGTCGACCCCCTCCCAGTCTCGGGAAACACGGACCCCCGATGCTTTTCGCAACGCGCATCCCATCGCTGTTCTCATCGCATTCCGTATCTTCTTGCCATCGCATCCGCTGCCCCCAGTCATCGGCCGCGCGGGACAGCGGCGACTGCTGCCAGTGGCGGCCTGCGATCGCGGGCGTCGGGGAAGCCAGCGCCGCACTGAACTCGCGAACTCGCGCCCCCTCCTCACACCGTCGCACTCGTCACACGTCACTTCAGACCAAAAACCACAACGTGTGTAGCCATTTCGTTCTTTTTTTCCTGTGAACACCATCCACACAACACTACTACAAGCAGCACTGGGCCGCCGTCGCCCACATCGCCGTCGCCGTCACGACCGTCGCGACCGCCGACGAGACAAAGCCCCCGCGAAGCGAGTTCGTGGCGCCGCTGGCCGCGGCCCCCGGCGTCGCGGCGGTCGTCGGCGCTGGCGCACCGGCGCGGACGGCGTACACCCGCATCGTGCCCTCGACGCACTCCGAGCGATCCACCTGCGTGCCGTTGAAACTGAGCGTCTTGGTCGCCGGTGCCGTGCACGCGGCGTCGGCGAATTGGCTCCACGAGCCGCCCATGTCATCGCGGAGGACGACGCGGAAGCCACGCTTGCCATCGCTCGATGGATAGCACGTGTCGTCGGCCGCGACGGCCATGGCGCTCTGGAAGTCCCCGTTGCACTTGGCCGCGGTGTCAAACGTGTCGACGATGACGTACGACTGTCCGCCCATGTGCTTGGCCGTGTCCTTGACGTGGTCCGTCGCGCAGGTTGGGAGCGTGGAGAAGGTGGTGGTGGCCGCCGCCCCCAGGGCGAGGGCCCCGCAGTTGCCGTCGCTGCGGCAGGTACCCACGGGCGTGTACTCCCGGAGGCGCACCTTGCCCCCGCACTGGGGCTTGTCGAAGACGCAAATGGCCTGAACGTCGGCGGCAGACGCGGCGGTGAGCGCGATGGCCACGGTCGTGATGGCAATCATCGTGGTGGTCGACTTCATCTTCTGGTGAGGAGACCGACCGCGTGTGCGGTTGGCGAATGGCGAGGACGAAGATTGAGGAATGAGCGAGGCATCATCGCACCGATCTCCAGTGAGTGGCCGCACATTGAGGAGGCCCCTCCGTCATGGGCAGCGCGCGCCGATCGGGCGCCGATCGTCCATGTCGGACCCCATTGTTGAGCTCTCTTCGCACCCATTGCTGCCATCCGCCAGTCCAACGCCCACCTCGTCCGTGGGACATGAGACCGTCGATGGTCGCCAAGGTCGGACAGCACAGCGCGGGAATGTGTGAGCGACTGGTGGCGTCCCGACTGCCGACTGCCGACTGTGATGCAGCCCGGCGGCCCTCGGTGGGACGTCGCGTGCTCCAGCCGTGCCGCTCTGTTGATCCTGGCTTGTGAGTGCCGGCGACAGCGTTATTGCGTTTTTTGTCATCCCCTTTCTACACTTTAGGCCATAGGCAAAAAGGGAGACACAATGTGCCATTTGGCCCATTTGTGCCAGGTTGGGTAGGGCAGAGAGCGTGGGTAAGTTGCAAACTACAACGTAAAGCGAATTATGCAGTTCCGCATGAGCGAGGACGAGTTTGTCGTGCTCGCCGAGCACGCGGGGCTCGTCGATGCCTTTGACGGCTCGGACGACGAGTTCGTCGAGCGCTCGGAGCTTCTCGCGTGGCTCGAGCGCGAGGGCATCGCGCTGCTCCGCGATCGGCACTCGCTCTCGCCCGACGACGACCCACCAACAACGGAGGGCGGCACGGACAACGATGATGCCATCGCCCGCGAGATGCTTGAACGGATGCTCTCCAAGAAGTGGCTCAAGCCCGTCGAGAACGACGCAGGGGACGGGGGAGGGCAGGACAAGCGCCCGGATCCGCCACGGCCGGTGTACTACACGCTCCGCCTCCGCACCACGGACGCCTACCAGATCTACATCGACAAGGACACGGCAAGTAACCCTTCGGGATCAATGCAATGACCACCGTCGACATCTCATGACTAGTCTCCGTCAGGACTCGAGCGTGTACAGTCGGACCTGGAGCGGGCGAAGCCTCGTCGACGCTGCCAGAGTACGTTCGTCAACTTACGATTTCAGTGAGTGGGGTGGTATTAATGCCGTGTGTCGGGGACTCATGCAGCGCGAGGATCAGTCTCTGGCGGATGGGTCGATTACTTTGAGTAGCTCCGTTGGCTCGGTGCTGGTACGTGCCAGAGCGTTCCATCGGCTGTCGATGGTTGTCACGGTCATCAACGCCGCCATTTCGCACAGGAGAACCTCACGGATGAGGCCCGGCAGATGCGCGTGCGCGAAAAGCTGTGGCAGGATTGCTTTCCGACATGCTCGGATAGCTGCAAGCAGCTTTATTTCTCCTTCGAGAGCCCGGTCGTCGTGCTCTACGCGACGATGGGACTCAATCTCATTGGCAACGGCATCAGCAGCGTCCCGGCGTTTTCTCGGGAGCTCAAGAGCATGGGCATCAGCCACGAGGATCGCACTGTCATCGTTGGCTTCCTCTCTCGGGCCTTTCCTTGCGAGTGAATGCACTCCAGTACGACGCTAAGATGAACCGCGTGTGCTTTCTCATTACTGCGACGGATTGGCGCATTTTCTGTCAGTGCTTGTCAGGGACGTGGGCGGACTCTCCTCCCCCAGCAACCTTTTCACGCTGGCCACCGACGAATAGTCAAGTGCTCACTACAAAACGAACTACCGCTTCCGTCAGTGGGTTCAACGGACAGGCAATTAAGTATAAGCGATGTGATGGATTCCTTCGCAAGGTCGTTTTTAATACAAAGTACGAAGCTGTGGGGCGACGAGCGCGGTGGGGCCAATTTCTTGCAATGGAGCACTTACGAGCACGAAATGCCCAGCAAGAAACCGCCGGCGAACCCCGCGGACGACGGAAGATTGGCCTGGAGGACAGCCATGGCCCGCCGATACCACTCCTTGACGTCATCCTTGGTGATCTTGCCATCGCCATCGGGGTCGACGGCCTTGATCACGTCCTTTTCGACCTTGTGCCAATGGATCTCAATGTAGCCCTTCGACGAGGCGACCTGCGCGATGATGAAGAGCGTGCCGATCGTCACAGCGGCTACCTTGCCGACCTGCTTGAGCGCGTAACCTGAGCAGAACCCGAGGCCACCGGCCATCGAGATCTCCCCGCAGCGGCTCGTCATCTGATCCACGAGTCGATCGATCTCGTCCTTGAGAGATGGCCGCCGGTTGCCGTTCAAGTCATCCGGCGACTTCTTGGCCCCGCTGCTGCCGCTGGGGCCGTCGCTGACTTGCGCAAAGACATTAGCGAGCTGCTGGCACAGTGCATCCTCTGCGGTCGGGACATGCGTATTTAGAGTTGGCGATCAGGACCTTGATTGATCTCTTTGCCTACCTCGGAGCAGCGTGGCCACACTGGCGCTGAGGACGGCGCCCATGGCGACGATGTGCGCCGTCGGGCGCCTGGCTGCAGAGAAGGAGGGGGCTGTGAGTCGAATCCTTGGCGGGAGCAATGCGATGCGGTTCTGTACCCGGTGGTGCCTTGGCGGTGAGGGCGAGGGCGTGCACCCGTCGCGTGGCGACGCGGGTGACGAGCTGGGGGCGGAGGAGACCTGTCACGAGCGCAGTCGTTTAGTGATCACGGCGTGGGTTCGTGCGTCCAGTCTGCAGGGCCACGTACAGAGCTGCGAGCGCGCGTGGTGGATCGACATGGTGGCGATCGACTCGAATGGGCGCGAGCGTTGGGGACGGGTCGGGCAGCGACGTGGTGAGTGGGGGACTGAGGTTTGTGTCGAGTCGATCGCGCTTTCCGTGTGTGGTTTGCTTTTCGGTCTGACTCGCCTCTCGTGTAGTATGTGACATGCGCCCCACAGTGCATCCGACCTCCAGAACTTGATCCCCGTTTTTTGAGGACGAGCTCGACCAACACTCTCGGGACGCCTACGATTGTGTGGACCACCTCCATTTATGCATCAGCCTCCTCCTCAGCCTCGACTTGCTCGGCGATGATCCGGGCGACGTATGTGTCCCCGAGGACGTTGCAGGCGGTCTCCATGCGGTCCAGGTACCAGTTCATCGCGACGAGGAGGCTGTAGGACGCGGGCATCTCGGCGTCGGGGAAGACCGTGGACCAGATCGAGAACACCATGACGAGGCTCCCGTTCGGCACCGGGGGGACCCCGAGTGAGCCCAGGAGCGAGGCCACCACGACGAGCAGCCCCTCGGCCCAGCCCAGCGGTGGGACCCCGGCCTTGCTCGTCGTCGCCAGGAAGACCACGGCATTGGGGAAGAGCATGGCCGTGCCGTTCATGTGCAGCGTCGCACCGAGGGTCACCACGAAGCGCAGGAGGCCCCGCGAGACCTCGCGCGTCGACTCGACGCAGCGGAGCGTGACCGGGAGCGTAGCGATCGACGACGCGCAGCCAAATGCAAAATAGGCACACGGGAGCATGCGGCGCATGTACCTGAACGGGCTCTGGCGCGTGACCAGCCCGAGGACGAGGGGGCACAAGCCCAGCTCGAAGGTGGCGACGGTCAGGAGGTTGCTCAGGACCAACACGCCGACATGCCTCATGACATCGGACAGTGACTCCTGACTGGAGAGGGACCCCGCGATGAGTGAGAGCACCGCGATGGGGCTCCAGGCGATGAGCTTGGAGATCACGAAGACGAAGATCTTGTTCATCTGGTTCAGGATCGCCAGCAGTGGGCTCGCGTGCTGCTGCTCCTGCTGCTGCTGTTGTTGCCGTTGCCGTTGCTGCTCTTGAGGCACGCCCGTCTTGATCGCCGCGACGCCGAACGTGATGGCAAACGCGATGACGCTCATCAGCGTGCCGTCTTCGAAGCTCGTGAATATGTTGCTCGGGAAAATGGACTGCAAGATCTGAGTGACTTGGTCTCGGATGGTCACGGACTGGACGGTGCCGCCCACCACGATGGCGCCCGTGAGGTCGATGAGGTGGAAGGACGTGCTGTTGTCCATTTGGCTCCCCGTGCAGTTCACCCTCCCGTCGACGCCCTGCTGCAGGAACTGCCTGTTGGGGCAGGCGATGTGCATGAACGCCTTGGCCTTCATCGGGGGCTCAAACTCGCCTCTCAGGTTCAGTGGCCGCAGTAGCATCGACACGGCCAGCGAGAGCGTCGCCGCGGCTCCCGAGAAGGACAAAAAGTAGACTGCCGTGCGGGTGCCGATGGCAGAGATGTTCCCCAGTAGTACGACATTTGCCACGCCGGTCGCCAGACAGCAAAAGACCATCGGAATCACAAAGCACTTCAAGACGCGGAGAAAGATTCGACCAGGCAAGTTGACGAGCTCGCTGAGGTCGTCGGGGACATCGAGGCTGGACAGAAGGATCCCAACGAGGACCCCAAGGGCGACGCAAATGAGAATTTGGGTGTTGGTCTGACGGAGGAACGCCAAGCGCCCGGTGGAGCCTTCGTCGGGATACATCGCCGGTGGCTCATTGTTTGCCCCAAACATGTGGGTTGGAGTCCCAGGGGCCGCCTCCGACTTGGCGCCATGGTGTCGGTAGCCCTTGGGCACGGCCTGTTGTTGGTAGAAGACCGCGGGTGAAGCCATGGCATCAAGGGGCGTGAGACTGTCATCGATAGAGGACCCGTACAGTCGGCGCTCGGATCCTTCGTAGAGAACGATCCCCGGAGCGTTGCGGGCATTCCTGGGGTCCATCGTGAGTACCACCTGGTTGACGCGTGACAAGACGAGATGGATCTCGTCTTGTGATCTCGAGATCCTCTGTCTGCACGGCGACGCCGGAGCAGTCGAGGTGGGTTGGCGAATCAGGACGTTGAAACGGACTCGGCGCAACGTTTCTTGGGGGTATTATTGTCGAGGCGGATGCGGTTTTGGCTGCTGCGTCCTGAGCGCAGCTCGAGCAACCTTGCTTCGAGTGCCCCACACACCGCCGCGGTCCGTGGCTGTGGATGAGCATGACATTCCCGCATTCCCATTGTCGGAATCATGGCTCCAGCAGGCACAAGTGATCTCAGCATCGAAATCGACAGGGGCGAGACGGCCGGCACGACGACCACATTTGATCCTGACCCGACCGTGGACCCTCTAGACGTTCACCATGGAGACTTCCAGCTTGCCATCGAGTCGGCGCAGCAGGAGGCCGACGAACTCGCATTCAGCATCGAATCGCCAAGTCGTTTCCGTCGGCGCAACATTCAAATACATGTCATCGATCGGCGCTTCAAGTACCCGACATGGATGCATCCGAACATTGGCGGCGAGGCTCAGCATCTTTCGGGCCCCGAGAGTGGCCTCGAGTCGATCAAGAACAAGCTCGCGGCGGCCAAGCACAACTTGAGTGAATGGACAGCAACGTCGATCAGCGGAAATGACATTTTGTCGAGTGTGCTCTTCACGGCGGGCCTCACAACTGCAAAATCGGGCAAGCTCGCTCCAGTGGCCCAGGTAATTGTCATCGTCGTGATCTACTGTCTCCGGAGTGTGTTGGGGGAAGTCATGAGCGCCGTGCCACTGAATGGGGGATGCTACAGTGCCATTCTCAACTCCTCGTCCAAGAGAATTGCGGCCATCTCGGCCATCTTCAGCTTGCTCTCGTACCTCGCGACTGGAGTGGTCTGCGCTGTGGCAGCGTTCAACTACCTCAACACGCTGGTCGACGTGCCCATCGTATGGTCCAGTATCGGGATGCTCCTGGCGTTTGCCTTGCTGTGTTTGATGGGAATCGCCGAAAGCGCCGTGGTTGCGTTGACCTTCTTCGTTCTTCACGTGCTCACACTCGGCATTCTCTGTGTTACTTCGATCATTTTCGCGGTGCGGCATCCATCGATCTTTCTTGACAACATGCACACACCCATCCCAGACGTCTCGGTTTGGGGCGACGTGATGCGTGGCAACGTGCTCACTGCGCTTTTCTACGGCTACGGTACGGCGACACTTGGGGTCACAGGCTTCGAGGCTAGCGCGCAGTTCATCGAGGAACAGGCCCCAGGGGTCTTTCCCAAGACTCTGCGCAATATGTGGGGTTTGTCAAGTTTCTTCAATCTCGCGTTTGCTATCCTGGCCCTGGCCGTTGTCCCGATGAACGGTGCCGGTGGGATTCTGGCCAAGCAGGAGGTCCTTCTCGCGCACATGGGCCGCATCACGGCGGGTCGTTGGCTTGAGGTGCTGGTCTCAATCGACGCTTTCATTGTCCTCGCTGGTGCTGTCCTGGCAGCATACGTTGGAATCGCGGGACTCGCCCAGCGCTTGGCCATCGACCGTATCCTCCCGCGGGTCTTCAACCGCAAAAACCCGTGCCGCGGAACCCCTCACTATGTCATCATCGGTTACTTTGTCGCTGCGTCGAGCCTCGTGGTTGCGATGAATGGCCAAATCAGCGGGTTGTCTGGTGTGTTCGCGTTCGCCTTCCTGGGGGTCCTCGGGTCCTTCGTCGTGGGCTGCGTCTTGCTCAAGAGTTACCGCGAGGACATCCCCCGCACGGTGTCAACTACGTGGATCAACTGTGGTTTTACCTTCGTCATGCTCATCCTCAGCTTCGTTGCCAATGCTTTGAGCGACCCCAACAGCTTCGGATACTTCGTAGTCTACTTCCTCGCGATCGGCTCGATTGCGTGTGTGATGCTCGAGCGGGTGTGGATGCTCAAGGCCCTTCTCAGTATCACCTCGCGATTCCAGAGGTGGCGTCGGCCCGTGGCGAACCCGCTGCGCCCCGAGGGATTTGTCGGGAGCATCGCGCTGGCCAAGAGCATCGAGAAGATCAAGCGGACGCCGGCCATCTTCTTCTGCAAGTCGCCCAACCTCCCCAAGATCAACGAGGCCATCTCGTACGTGCTGGGGAACGAGCAAACGTACTGCCTGCGGCTCGTGCACGTCGCGTCCCCCGGGGCGGCGATCCCCCCCGAGTTCGAGGACATTGTCTGCCTCTTCGACCACATTTACCCGGCGCTGAAGATCGACTTTGTATCGATCAAGGGCAGCTTCGAGCCGGCCATGATCGCCTGGATCGTTGAGCAGCTCCGGATCCCAACCAACATGATGTTCATGCGCCAGCCGACGACTGCCGATATGCATGCGGTCGCCGGCGCTGGCGTGCGCGTCATTACTTGCTGAGTGGAGCTGGGCCAGACACAACACTCGCTTCCGCATCCACATCCGCCACGTCAGTCAATTCGTCCATTTGACAGAGGCTTCAGTGCACAGCAGTGGATGGGTCGGAGCGTAGACCCTACCCCGTGTATGAAGGGTGTATGATTTTTCCGTTGTGTTTTATACTAGTACTCGATGCTATAATTTGAGTTTACGCTCCTGTATTTTGTATTTGATGGGGGTGATTCAAACACGTCAGGATAAACATCCGGTCGTCGTAATCCGTCCGCCCGTCCGCCAACGATGGATGCATAGAGGGGAGGAGGTCTATCGACGGCTGACAGGGGTTGGCACCATTATCTCATTCGTCGTGCCACCACCGCCAGAGTAAGCCGAGACGCGCTCGCCATGCCGTGCTACTTCCTCGAGTGCTCTCGGACCGAGGAGGCCAAGCGCTTCGCGATCTCCTTCGTGGGGCTCTATGTCTACCACTTTGTCTGGGACAAGGCCGTGATCACCCCGATTGTCAACTACCTCATCCGCACCAAACGCCTCCCCAAGGACAAGAAGGACAAGATGCGCGAGTCCCTGTGGAAGAATGCCGCGGTCGGGACGTTCTTCCTTCTCGGCATCTACATTGGCCACGACAAGGACTGGTGGATGAACCCCAAGGGGTACTTTATCGAGTGGCCGTATAACGCGCCTGAGATTCTCCGCTGGTACTACATGATCTACCTCTCGTTCTGGTTCCAGAGCATCGACTTCATGCTCAACATCACCAACACCCACTACAAGGTCAAGCGCAAGGATAATGCCGAGATGCTCATCCACCACTTTGCGACGATCATGCTCATGCTGTTCTCGTACCTCTTTGACATGACCCGCGTCGGGATGTGCGTGCTGATGATCCACGATGTGAACGATCTCCTCCTCGAGTCAGGTGCGATGCCATCGAACGTCGTCGGGGGTGGGCATGCTGATCTAATGCGAATCTGTCGGTTGCAGCCAAGGTGTTTGTCTATCTCGAGGGTGAGCTGATCGCCAACATCCTCTTTGGCCTCTTTGCCATCGTCTGGTACATTGTCCGCTGGGGTTTTTACGGCTACAACATTCTCTACTCGGTCTACGGCGAGGCGTACGTGTCGATGATCATCCCGATCCAAAAGGCCGGGGGCTACGGCGGACTCGCGCCCGACACCTGGTACTGGATCTGGCTCGGTTTTTTCAGCTTCCTCGGGCTCCTCTTCATCCTGCACCTCTTCTGGGGCTACTTGATTGGCAAGATGGTCATCAAGACACTCTCGGAAGGCAACGTCGAGAAGGACATTCGCAGCGACTCGGAGGCCGAGGACGCCGAGGACGAGTCGGAGAAGGAGGCCGACAAGTCCACGACGACGCCCCCGTCGAGCACGGACAACAAGGTCAAGCGCCGCCGCGCCCCCAAGGCCGAGTAAGCCCGTGGGTCACCGTTGCCAGGGCCAAGTGCATGCTATAGTATCCAATACAGAACTCAATAGAAACCTTGGAAGCACCTCCCCACCTCTGCAAACTGTTCATCGATTTTCCCAGGGTGACGGTGCAGCATTCCCCACCAACCTCGCTTGTAATTGATCCAACAACTGGAACACCACTGGGAGCGACGATGATGCACGCGTCGACGCACTTTGTCGGCGAGAAAGTCAAGGCGTTGTGCTTTCTCAAGGATGTCCGAGCCGCGCAGAACAGCGGCCTCGCCGACGCCGCCGAGCTCCTACCGCTCGTCGCTGTCGGGGGCTGGGACAGCGGCGCCAACAGCATTGCCCTGTACCTCCCGGTCGTTGCCTCGGCCGATGAAGACGCCCTCCGCCGCGAGTTTGGGTGCGTTGCGTGTGTGTGGGCGGGGGGGGGGAGGTCTTGCCATTGCAGGCGGAGTAATAAGGACTCACTCGCGCTACAAACTTCAGTGCCCAGCCCCACTGCACCACCGCCAACACCGCATCGTCAAGCTGCGAGCTGACTCACATAGCCAGTGTCGCCGTCGCCGGAGACGTTCACGCGCTGCGTTTTGCCAGCATCGATGGTGCCAACGTCCTCGCCAGCGCGCTGTCCACGGGCACGATCGCGACCTACAAGCCCCGTGAGGGCGATGGCGCTCTCATTCCCAATGTGGGCTGGTGTGATGCATTTTCGCGGGCTGCCACGTGCCTCGACGTCAGTGTCGATCAGTCCACGCTCGTGGCGGCCTCGGAAAGCGGTCAGGTGGGCTGGTTCTCGCTCGAAGAGGGTGCTGGCAAGCGTCTCGTGTCAAATGGCGACTCGAGCCAACTGGCGATTCATGGGATCAAGGTCCTCGGTCGGGGAAGTCGCGTGGCGACGGTCGGAGCGGCGCCAGGCACCCAGCTACGCGTGTGGGACATCAATGCAAACGAGCAGTTCCCCGTGCTCACCGCCGGAGAGTACGTTCTCATCGAGTGTGAGATGCGGGGTGTTGAGTAATGATCGCTGGCCTCTTCTTCCGTATCTAGTCCGCACAAATCGGCGACTCTCACGAGCCTCGAGACGCATCCGACCCGGCCCGAATTGCTCATTACCGGTAGCGACGATGGCCACATCTCGTTCTGGGACCAGCGCCGTCTCGACGCGCCAATCCGGTCGGAAACAAGCCACCAAAAGGCTGGTATGTGCTACCATAGACTAGAACAGGAGGCGCCTCAATACTGACCGAGATGGGCCTTGTCAGTTCGAGCCCTCACACTTCACCAGACAGCGCCGCGCTTCCTGTTTTCAGGCAGCGACGATGCCACTGTGCTATCATGGGATTTTCATCACGGACTCGCACCGAATGAGGCGGTCGAGTACGAAAAGCACGGACGCTCGCGCAGTCTCCAGGTGCAGCCACTTACCAGTGGGTTCCTGCCGTGGAATGCCATCGATGTTCACGCCGGCAGCGACACGCTCATCGCGGGCTCGGAAGCGCAATCTCTGCTGCTCGTGCGGCGGGCCTCGCGGGTGCAACACTATGCGCCCTGACCGCTTGTCTCGAAAGGTCAGACGTCAGTGGAACAAAATACTACGTAGTACGCTTCAGCCCAAGTGGCACAAAAGAATTTGAATTTCACTACGACTTCCCAAGCCATGGGCGGGAATATCTTCGACCGCTCTCTCGCGCCCACGCGGACGGGGTCAAGGGCATTGCGTTGCGAGCCCCATCGCTCAGGTTACATGTTTATGATTTTGATCTTATCCCGGGATCAAGGGCCAGCAGTAGTCGAATACAATACAGAGATCGAACTGCCAGTGGTCTTACAAAACCGCCTCGGTGGGTGCTTTGCGGGCAACCACCCAGGCGAAGCCTTCGTTGTCCTCGGGACGCTTAGTGACCGCCTCCTCGTCGCTGTTCTGGGCCGGCTCCGGCTCCTGTCTTGGGCTGCGTTTCACACATCCCGTGAGCTCCAGTAGATTGGTTTGCTGTGCTACTACCAACGTGCCACTTACGGGAAGATGTGATGAGGTAAATCCAAGGACGCGGCGACATTCATGAGCTGCTTCGACGACGCGATGTAGACTATCTTTCGGTAAAACTCGCGACTTACGAATCCCTTGGCGACAAATACCACGAGCTTCATCCACGTCGTCGGCTCGAAGACGTAGAAAAACCGCAGATTCCGTTGGTACTTGGTGGCAAACGTCTTGAAGAGACGCTTGATCCACGACGCGTTCGGTTGGTTCTCGCTCGTTCCGTCCGAAGGAATGTAGAGCACGCTGTATTGCTTGTCCACGATCGCATCCATGATCTGAATGACAAATAACATCACCCGGTCAAGATTGAAATCGCCAATAGTCAGGCGACTTGCCATGTAGACTATGATGGGTGCCCCGGAATGGTCGACGCCCGCCCTGTAAAGGAAGCGCAGCTCTTGGAGGTCCGTGAAATCTTCTCTTTGGGCCTTGGCCAGCACTGCCTGATAGTTGATCGTTGCGATTTTGACCTGCTGGGCCTTCGCTGCTTGGCGTTGTCGCTCGGCCTGAAGTTGCTGCAGTTTCTCAAGACGTTGCTCATCTGGATCCGCGACCATCTCGCAAAAGCTCTGGAGCGCGGCATCCTCATCGTCCGTGAGATCGTCATCGCTCTCGTTTTGCTGATCGGTCGACGCGCTACTCATCGAACCGCCTTTCCCGATCGCTCCAATGCGGATCTGTCGCTCGGGAATGATCGGCTCGCCGTGTTTGTCACCGAGATCTCGCAAACACAGAGCCGAGATGCTCGCTTCGCGCTCCGTGGCTGTCCGCGGGAAGTACAGCGGCAGCACGGCCTCATAAATGAGCTGATCTTCGATCGTCTCGACACAAAAGACCACCAGGCGCATGCTTGTCTGGGGGTAGTGCTCGAGAAATCGACGAACCGTCCGGGCGGCAATGTGCGCGGCCTCATCACGGGGGTAGCCCTTCCGCTTGCTGTAGACGCACGGGAATGCGACACTCGTGAGCCGCTGTTCGATCGCCGTGCTGAGGACGCTTCGGTAGCACATGTGGAGGGCGTGCTCGGCGGCGTTGTGATATTTGACGTTGTATCGGGGCCCAACCGTATGGATGATCTTCTTGGCCGGGAGGCGGCAGCCCCGGGTCACGACAGCCTCCCCCGTGCGACAAGGCCCTACCGAGTTGCACTCGGTCCAGATCTCCCTCCCCGCGGCGTCAAGGATCTTCCGGCAGATCCCGGTCGAGTCCTGGAGGTTCTCGGTTGTCGGATTTACGATCGCATCCGCCCCGAGCCGCCAGAGCTGCCCGTTCCAGAGCGCGATGCGGTCATTGATGCCCGTATCAACAGCAAAACCCCTGAGTGTCTCCCCCTCCGAGGCGCTGTTGGGGCCGTCACCCGGTTCCCCTGTGGTAATTGCAAGCGTTGTCCAGCGCTTGATGGTGTCAGGGTCGATGGCATCGATGGCACTAGTGCTTGTCTCCATGGTTCCACGTGCGGTGGTGTTGCTGCGATCTTGAAAAGGTGCAGTGTTTCATTCAACATTCGTCGAACACAACGTAAACCAGTTATTATACCGGTATTTCATGGTTTCTTCTCATAATGACTAGCCACCTCCAATGAGCTATGTAGTGATAGCGTTTGTTTTGCTCCTTGCCAACAACCGTGAATGTAAAGCACCTGCGGTTATGTATAATCGTTGGAAATGAATCGTTTTCTCCTTCGTCTGACGTGTATGGTTTATGGGAGGGCCCACGCCAGATGATGGCGCAGGCGGAATTCCATGACTGTTCCCGTGGTGTTGGGTGAAGACGTAGCGAGTGATGGTCAAATGTTCTCTTCAATGTTGACGGCAGTTCATGGGCACTTTGGGTTGGCCCGCTCAATATGCCAGCAACGGAACCAGATAGACAACAACATCACTCACCAAGTTTCCAGTTTCCCACAACGATAGCGCGCGCCCCTTTCGTCCGTGTGTTGGATCCCTTCATCATCCAATAACTTTAGCGACCCTCAACAGCACACCAGCATGGAGCCATCGATCAACGTCCGGAACGGCGCTGCGCGAACGCGACCCCGAATGCGCTGGGAAATGGATCCCTCGGAGGAGGTGGCGTTCATTCCACGGGCATTTGGCGTGTTGCGCGACCGACCTGGGGATCTCCGGTCGGTCGCTAATATGCAGCGGTTGGGACTTCTCCAAGAAATATACCCGACCGTTGATATCGAGCTGCTCGCGGATGTGCTCGTGGCGGCCCAGTACCGAGTGGATGTTGCAGCTTCGTTGCTGAGCGATCTCAACCGAGAGGTTCCCGCAAGCGGGAGCGAAGGAAGCGAAGACACGGTGATTGTTGACTTGAACGACATCGACGATTCTTGTGAATGGCATACTGTTGATGCCTCACGCCCGGAGCTCCAGCAGTGGGAGGTGATTCATGATGACTGGGAGATTCTCGATGCGAGCGATAGAGTGGACAAGCCATCGTTTGCAGACATTGTGAAGGCTCAACTCACTGTCAATGCGACGGTGCTAAGTCGTACCCAGCATCAAAAGCAACGTCCAGCGGCGAGAAGAGGTCGACCGCAGCCCATGACAGACTTTGGCGACGTCGACCAAGAGCTTTGTGTCAAGTCTTTTGGAACGCGAAAGCTCCGCAATCGTCGTAAATATCACCGGTAGGTGATGGGATCGTCGTCCCCACTCCCTTGCGAGAAGTATTCTCTCCAGCCCGACCTTCGTCAAGTAACTTTTGTGACCCAACCAATTCGGCATTTCGCGCAAATTCTCCCAGCTCCTTGGAGCCATTATTCCAGTTCCTTGGCAGAGGTATGCCAGCATGTTAGACGATCGACCATTGTCAAAAAAAGATGGTCAAAGAAACACGGAAAATACACACAAAAGGCTTGCTGCATTGTTCTCGCCTGTCGTGGTCCTAAATCAGATCACTGTTGGTGGCCCGCTGACTTCCTGGGCGTCAGCTTGAAGTCAGATTGACTACCTGGTCGCCATGCCACATTTGGCCACGTGGGTGTGAGGGTCGATGGGGGATGTCATAAGAGCAACGAGTGTCGCCGACTCGGCATCCGGGACAGCGATCGCCCTCGACAAAGGACGACGACGAGCATGTTCAAGGTCCATGTGGAGAACGCGGAGCTCCTGCTGGAGGACTGCCGCGCGGGGGCCAATGGCTGGCTCCGCGTGGGGCTCGCGCCGGCGCACGCTTCAGCCGCGGGGGGCGGCGGGGGGAGTGGCGGTGGCTCCGGAGTCGGCGCAGGCCCAGGGAGCAGCGGCGGCGTTGACATTGAGACCATAGCGCACGTCCCCGACGACCGACAGGACCCTAATTTTGTGCCGATCCACGCCATCTACGGCATCTACTCGCTCTTGAGCGGCCCATACCTCGCGGTGGTGAAGGATGCACGGGTGATCGGCTCCGGCCCCGGCAGCGAGAAGATCTATTGCATCCACGAGCTCGGGCTCATCCCCGTCTCGGCGGCCGCCCATCGGAGCTTTTTCAAGCACGCGTCACCTCGCGAGCGCAAGGACGAACGCGCTTATGTGCGGATGCTCGAGTCGGTCCTCGCGTCGCGGACGTTTTACTTTTCGTATGACTATGACCTGACGCTCTCGGCCCAGCGCCGGGCGAGCCACTATAGTGGGAGCAGCCTCGGCCACGGAGCGAGCCCACGACTCCTTCCGCTCTGGCAGCGCGCCGAGGAGGATTTCTTCTGGAACCGGCCCGTGATGACCAAGTTCATCGAACTCCAGCTGCACAATTGGATCATCCCCGTCATCTCGGGGTTTGTCAAGGTGTTGAAAAAGTGCGAGATCCACGGCCAGCGATGTGACTTGCTCTTCTTCACCCGCCGAAGTTGTCGACGCGTCGGCACACGCTTCAATGTACGCGGCGTCGACAAGGACGGGAATGTGGCCAATTTTGCCGAGACCGAGATGCTCATCGTCAAGCCCAACCGGAGCCTGTGCTCGTATGTGCAGATCCGTGGAAGCATCCCGTTGTATTGGGACCAAGTCGTCACGCTCAAGTATATGCCACGCACGCGATATGCCTTCAGCGGCAGCGAGAGCATCGTCGACTGGAATGAGCTCGCATTCCGCGCGCACATGGACAACATCATTGAGCGTTATGGCCATATCACCGTCATCAACCTCATTGATCGCGTGGGCAAGAGTTCCACGGTCCGCGACCAGGCTCAGCTTGGCTCGGCTTTTGGCAAGTATGTGAAGAAGTACAACCAGCAAAGCTGCAGCGCTGGCGATGGCGGAGCGTCCTTCACATCACGAGGTGCGGGAGTCAGCAACAGCGCTGGCAATTCACCGTCAAAGCTACGCACAGCCTCGATTCCCAACGGGCAAGCGACTTCAACCCCCTCATCATCTTCGTCACCTCCGTCGACCGGTCGAACTGCCACGGCTTCGCAATTGTTTAACGAGCCTGTTGTCTACACGTGGTTCGATTTTCACCATGAGTGCAGGAAGATGCAGTGGCAGAATCTCTCCAAGCTCATGGCGGAGGTAAATGAGCAATTTGCCCAGTATGGCTGGTTCGAGTGCGATGGGGAGGGTCGCTTGATCTCGCGTCAGCGTGGCGTCTTTCGGGTCAACTGTATGGACAACTTGGATCGAACCAACGTTGTGATGTCCCTCTTTGCTCGCCGCGCGACGCTCATGGCACTGGGACTTTACATGAACGACGCAACCAAGAATGTCCTTGATTCGCCGTACGACTCGTTTGAAGTCGTCTTCAAGAATACATGGGCGGACAATGCTGACTACGTGAGCAGGATGTACGCCGGTACCGGTGCACTCAAGACCGATTTCACCCGAACAGGCAAACGAACAATCGCAGGGGCAATCCAAGATGGCATCAACTCGGTAACCCGCTATTACCTCAACAACTTCTCGGATGGCATTCGGCAAGATTCATACGACCTCCTCGTGGCCAATTTCGTCCCAGATCGCCGGGATGAGTCCCCTTTCTCCTTCCAGCAACAGCATAGTCTGCTGGCTTTGACGATGGAGCTTGCCTTTGTCAGCTTCCTCTTCGTCTGTGCTTCCGTGAGCTGGCGTCCGCAGGTAGACCTGGCCACACGCATCCGTGACGGCGTGATTGCTTCTGCCGCTATATTCCTCGTGCTTGGGCATTTCATCCTCAAGAAGGGAGTGCTCCGCTCCGTCGGTCGTCGTTACGTCTGTAAGCCAGCATTTTGCTCCAGCGGCTACATCCGAAAGAAGGATGCCTAGGAATTCCTCTCGCCAGCTCGCATCATGATTGCCCCCAATCATTCGGAACAGAGAAAACAATGAAACGATCAAGACTTTTACGTGCATGTGCGGTAGACACCATGGATATTACCACATACAAGACGCCAACATTCGTAACAAACATCCGCTCGTGGCTCATTGGGATCAGTAGTTGTACCCGTAGGCATAATCTTTCTGCCCGTAGTTGCCTCCACCATAGTACGTGCCGTCGTAGTCGCTGTAGGAGTGGCCGCCATGTCCATAGTCGTTGGGGCCATTTTTGCCATAGTAGTAGGGACCGCCATAACCATAGTAGTAGTCCCCGCCATAGGATGGCCCGCCGTGGCTGTACACGTATCCCCGTCCATAGCCATAGTATCCGCGATTCTTATGGTCCCCATAGCCGTAGATGCCATAGCCGTCCTTGTTGCTGTAGCCATAGTCATCGTTGCTCTCCCCGTAGCCGTAGTCGCCGTAGCCCTTGCCATAGCCATCATAGCCCTTGCCATAGCCGTAGTCATTGCCATAATCGTCGCCATAGTCGTCCTTCTTGTGGTGATCATGCGCGCAGTTCTTGACATGACGTTCGTATCCGGAGCCCTTGCCATAGTCGCCGCCGTAATAATCGCCCTCGCCGTCATACCCATAGTCGGGCCCATAGTACTTCTTGTCATAGTACCCTTCATTGAGCCCATTAGCCACCGGCTCCGACTTGGCCACCTCGGTTGCCAATGTCGACGCCGTCGTCGTCGTCTCCTTGAGCAGGGCGGGAGCTGGCCCCGCCGCCTTTGCTGCCTCCGTCTTGGTCGTGCCTGTCGCGGGAGCAGGAGCAGGAGCGGGGGCGGGAACGGGGGCGGGAGCCGGATCGGCAGTGGCCATGACGGCGGCGGCCGCGAATGCCACGAGGACGAGGAAACGCGGGGACAACATGGTCGTTGACGAGGAACGGGGCTCAAGGCGCTTGCGGGGGCAGATGCGAATCGCAGAATGAGCCGATGGGATCAATCGCTTGGCCGCGCCAGCAGCGATCGTGGAACGGGGCGGCGTCCCTCATCGTGGTCCGATGGCAGTGATGGCGCCGTTCTCTTTCTCTCTCTCTCTCTCTCACTCCCAACGCA
>JAADYI010000081.1:0-34355 GCA_023338185.1 Lagenidium sp. CBS 127285
CAAGACCGCGCTCACGACGACGTGGTCGAGTCGTCCGGGCTGAAGTAGCTCGACAGGAACTTCTCGGGGTCGAGGACAAAGTCGTCGTCTTCATCACTGAGTCCAAATTCCGAACAATCCGCCGTGCTCGCGAGAATCGGCGATGGCGTCGAGCACTGAGTCGAATTGATGACCGCAACCGAGTCGTCCTCAGTCCCGTCGAGATCAGGGAATGGCAGGCAGCCCTCTTCTTCCGCGTACAAGGGCGAGAAACTGTGGCGACCAAAGTTTAATGGCGACGACGGCCCCGATTCCTTAGCCTCATCGTCGCCATCTTCGTGGGCAGTCGAGAACCAGTCGAGGCTTTCGTCGTCCGAGAGCTGGAGGAGATCGTCATTGTCCATTCCGACGAGTCCGTGATCGAGAGGGCCGCCATCCATTCCAAATGGATCCTCCATCATCGGCTTCTCATCGGCAAAGTCGAGAATGAGATGCGAGTTGGCCGAGGTCTCGTCAAAGTCCAAGTTGCCACCAAGCTTGGCACCGTGAAAGCCGCGGCCCTTGCCGTTCTCACAAGTATTCAGTTGGTCTCCAAATGAAAAAACCCGCGCCGTCGTCAGGAGGGTCTTTTGCTTGGGGGACATCGTTCGCTCCCGGAAAAACTTCTTCTCCTTCATCATCCGCTTCGGAATGCTCGACTGCGGTGGCTGCTGGGGATCCTCCGTCGACGACTTGCGCTTGCGCATAGGGCCCTTCTTCTTCCCGGGCGCGCCTGTCTCCTCGGCGATCGTGGCCGCGGGGGTTGAGACGATCGGGAGGTTGGTCGGGCTTGAGGCGGACAACTGCAGGTGCGGGTGCACAGACAACGGGCTGGGGAGGTTGGGAACTGGGGTCGAGGGCGTCGACGACGATCCCCCAATGGCGTCTGTCGTCTGTGCCAGAGTTGGTGTCGTTGTGGCGAGTCGGGAGCTCCCCGGTGCCACCGCCGCCGCGGATGGTGTTGAACCGACGGTCGAGGAAGCGGACGGCACTGGGGTCTGTGGCTGTTGCTGCTGCTGCTGTTGCTGCTGGAGCGCGAGCTGGGCCTCCCGCTCCCGAAGACGCTGCTCTTCCTTCTCCAGTTTCTGATAGTACTTTTGCGCATGCGTCCGGATCTGTACGACGGTGCGGGTCTTGATCAGCGTCGCGATCTTCTTCCATGCCCGGTATGGAAACTGCTCAAGGCCCTTCAGGAAGAGCTTATGCTCGGCCTCGGTCCAGCGACCGGTGTTGCTTTTGACGGGCTTGGGGGACGATGCCACGACCGCCGCCGACGATTGGGTGGTCGAAGGCGATGCCTGTGCTGACGACGGTGCCGCAGACGTCGCTGATGCGGTGCCCATGAGCGGGGCAGCCATTGACGACATGGGTGCTTGGGGAGCAGTCACAATCGCGGGGGTTGACGTGCACCCAGCAGCCGGTGACAATGACGATGACGCGATGCCTGGGACATTCGATGACATTCCAGAAGGCAACGTCGCGATGGATGTCGCTGGCACGGCAGCGACGGACGGCGCCGTTGACGGGGGCAGTGGGGGGGACGTGGTGGCGGCGGTCTTGGTCGTTGGTTCGCGAGGAGACACGGACTTGGACACCCCAACGGCAGCGGGCGTTGCAGAGGCCGGGGTGGGCTCGGTTGGGGTGATGGGGGCGAGTTCGCGCATTGCCCCGCTCTCGGCGGACTCGGCGAGCCCCGCTGTCGGGAGGACGAGACTAGGCTTGGTCTCAGTGGGGATGTCCTGCATGGCCGGTGGGAGCACGCGCGGCGGGGGCGGCGCGACCTTCATGGGCGCGAGCGAGGGCGGCGTCGGGGTCGCCGTGGGTGCGAGGAGGAGGACGGGGCTGTTGGAGTCCATGCTGACGGATGAGGAACACACGATGGAGGAGGAACGTTGGGAGGCGGCGGCGTGGTCAAATGCACACGCTGCCCACGGAGGAGGGGGTGGTATTTGGAGGAGGGAGGAGAGGGGAGGAAGAGGGGGGGGAGGGGAAGGGAGGAGGGGAGCGTGGGCTTCGACAACGGCCGCCTTCAGTTCGTGTCCTCTCGTCGCTTCAACCAGAATGGAGTCAAACTACAAATGCCAACTTCCGTACGAGGCTGGCGGCGCTGTGGCGGAGGAGAGCAAACGACAGAAGAGCACAGAGGAGGCGGCACTGGGGCGCTCGCTCAAGCACAACACAGGGTGTTCGGTGCCTTCACGAGCTGGAGCACAACACTGCGAGCCCGCCCGGGCTCTGCACCACAGGTGGCTGTGAGGGGGCCGAAATGAACGCCACCGCACACTTGCGCATGCTGAGGGAGCCAATCAACGTGGCGGATATTGAGTTTGGGCCAATACGAGGCTTTTGACCGGACGGCGGAAAGCGTGCTTTTCTACTTTGTGTGACACGGCCCAGCACAAAATGTGGGGCGGGGAGTTCTCGGGGGCTTCAATGAGCCCAACCCATGACCCCGTCCCCATACAAACATTCATAATAATCCACAACACGACTCGGGTCTCGGTTTTTGACAACACAGGAAGATGAACCACCAGACCAGGCCCAGACTCAAACCTGCTGGGCGAAACCCGACCTGTGCGGCGCAGGCTGTGCGAGGCTGTTTGCAGGGCTGTGTGGGAAGTGGAAGCTTGGAGTGACATCACTTTATCCATAGAAGCGTTGCTGCACCCGTCCATCGGCATTGCACTTTAAAATATCATCGTAAGCAGGGAGCAATGCCTTCGAAATTACACTTCAACGTCCAAAGCTCGTTCAGAGACGGCGGCGGCCGTTGTGAAGGGTCGCGAAACGCATATTTTGGCACAAACTTTGTTCATACCGCTATTTTCGCGTTTTCCTTCAGCGTTGGGGGCGATGTTGATTTTGTCCGCTGCTTGCGCGGATCATACCGCAGGTGGCCAGTTCCACCACCGCCACCCCCCAACACGCACCACACGTGGCTTGCAGTCAGTCGCTTTGGTCTGAATTGGCAAAAGAGGTGATCATTGGATGAAGCCACCATGTGGTTTTACAGTGTTTTGTGTTTTTGGGAAGCGTCTGTGTTTCTTGTGAATGGACCAAGGATGCGTTGGGTGGTGTACAGTAGTGGCGCCTTCGGAAATTATCACACCCACCTCCATAGGGAGGATTATGGCGACCGCCACATCGATAAGGTGATGCCGCGCCGTGGCTAGGGTTTTGACGGGGCATTTTCATCGAAGATTCGGTTTCAGGCAGGCTCCTTGTTGGCTCCCAGAATAGCAAACATGCTGGTCTATCGGTATCGTCGCATCAATGGTACCGCCCACCACCATCATTGGTTTTGAACGTGCTCTACATGCTCATCAATGAGCAACGTACCTCCCGTCCCCCCAAAGGCCCTCGCTGCAGCCCACCACCACTACCACCACAACAGCAATTGCGGCCATTCGCATCGTGCTAGTCTTGTTGAAGTGCCATAAGTGCAACGCGCGCAGCCGACGACGATCGCGATCTGGCCCAGAATCTGGGCGCGACGCTTTGGGCTGGTTCACTTCAACTTGCGAGATTCGCTTTGCAGCGGGGGAGGGGGTCTATCTGGCAATACTAAATTTAGTAGTAGCATCCGTGGCCCTCGGGGTTTAGGCTGACCGAGGGCCTCGGTCAGCCTGGGTGGACACGAAGAGGCACGTACCACCCCCGCAACCATTCGTTGCCAACGCCGCCACCCTCGATTTCCATACGACGGCGTGCGCAATATGAGACTGGAGTATGAATAATGAAGGGTCGTCACCACCGTCTCTGGGCCCGAGACTCTGGCGACAAACCGCCAACGCGTGTATCGCCAGGGCCAGTCTGTCTGACGGTCCCAATTGAGAATCGAAGGTCGTGCGCTGCGCTCGTTGCTGGCGGATCGCGTCCCGTTTCGGCACATCCACTGGCCACCGGCGCCTTGCGACTCACCAGCTCACGCACGTCCAGCACCCGAAGTCCAGGTGCTGAACGTGTGCGAGTTTCGTGTGTGCACGCACACCCAAGTTGTGATTGACCGGCGGCGCCATTGCATCTCTGCAATGATCCAAAGCTTAGTCGTATCGCTATGGAACGCTGGCTATGGCGTTGTGTGTGTGTGGGATACTTGGAGACGGTCGCAACGTGTCGAGAATGCCTAGTATGGATTGCCCACACGGCCCACAACAGCCACGTGAAAATATCTTCCATGTTATTGACCCACTGCGATCAATTCCTTGATAGCACCAACACACTCATTGCCGACAGACCCGTCACTGCTCCGGCTGCACATGAACAATATCCCATGGGCCGAGGATCTCGCTGAGGACACACAGTCACGTTAGAGCCAGGTGCAAGAAGATGGATGCAGCAAACGCACTTCTTGTATTCTTGAACGTGCATGAAGAGCAACGGGCACGCAAAGACCACGAAGAGGATGAACATAGCGCTGAGAGTACTGAGGAGGATGGAAATTCGATACGTGAGGCCGATCGCGAGAACGAAGAGTCCAACCGCGATCGTAAGGTGAAGTGTTTCAGAATATCGCTGAAAATACCGAGATTGCGATGAGTATCACGCGACATCCAGCGAAGAGAATGCAATCCCAAAGCAGACACCAACCTTCACCTCACGCTGAAACATGGGGAAGATAGCAAATATTTCGATGGCAAAGAGGATGAATGTGAACACTTGTTCATTCGTCTGCATTCGAGACCCGAGGAGAACAGCAGTGAAAATTGCCGCATTGAGCGACACTGTTCCGCTAAACCTGATCCAAATGACGACAAACGTTGTGAGAACTGTGGGCACAAAGGATAAGCTAGCAACAGCGCCAACCGTCCAATGCCCGAGTTGACATAGTTATAGTCGTGGCTGATGAGATGGATGAGCGCGAGGAGGATAGCTAACGCCCAGATCGTGTCGTCGGCGTATGATCTCGTGAGTGTCCGGAGCACAGGTGAAAGGAGGGATAGTGTTGCCGAAAAGAGCAAGCACGAACGAACCACCGGCCAAACCTCTGGATGATCGCCGTAAGTGTGAGAAAAGATAGCATCATGGAGGAACTTCAACATGGCACTGACCAAGTGGGACACTGGCGCAGGTCCGCAGGACTACAAAGCCGACTATCGCGAGTACGACGTCGATGCCTCCAATGATCTCTTGTGAGATTTCGCCGTCTTCAATGAAGGTGGCGGTGGACTGCACATTCGGGAAAGTGTTAGTCAGTGCTTTTGCGTTTACCGCACGTTCATCAACACCAATGCACTCACGAGGAAGATCAAGACCGCGCAAATTTGCTGCGTGATGGCTGCGGCCGACCTTACCATTCCCCAGTAGTCATGGTCCCGAACGTTTGCTGGAATCACAAGCGACGACGTCTATCTCCACCTCATTGACCACACACAGAAACTACTTCATCCGCACCATTTGTCCGGAGCTGCTCGAGGAACGTGGCGTCGACGTAGTTGTCCTCGAACGGCTGGCGGTCATAGAGGACCTTGCGCCAAGTCGGCTGCCTCCAGTACTGTAGCGGTCAATTATCGCCTCCCCACAGGCCAGCGATGAGCAGCAGCACTCGGACGCACCATTGCGATGATACCTTTGGGGATGACCAGAGTGTTTGCAGTGTGATACGGCGCACTTAAGGTGAATTCTACGGTACCCAATTCAATGTTGTGGCGGGGACCAACCCCCTGGGAACCGTCAGCCAAAGTAAAGCGACAGTGCCCATAGTGGGGGCCATTCCACCTCCGTCAAATATTAGGAATCACAGGTCCATACTAGGACCCAGTGATTTGCCCTACTTGTCAGGTAGGGCGCTAGTTTCCTTACTCATTGAGTTTAAGCCAACTCCGAATGAGGCACCAAGTCGCTATTGTAAATCCTGATAACGTCCCATACGTTTAATCGTGATAAACAAGGGAATGATGGTGCATGTTGAAGTCAGTTGTGACATTTGGCACCTGATCTACAGGGCCGTTGTCCCGTGTGGCCATCATCGCTACGACGACGAGACTCCACGGCGGCCGCGCATCGACGGTATCGGCCCCCCAAGCGTCTACTCGAGTCGCCCTCGGTTGTTGCCCATGGTCCCTGTCGTCTCGTCTCGTCGAGCTCCTCGCCACTACTCCCACCGACACGATGCGCTGGAGCTGCCATGGCCCCCGTCCCCGTCCGCTTGGTCTCGTCCTCGCCCTCTTCCTCGTGCTCCGCATTTGCAATACATGGAGTCTCCTCGCGCCAGTCGCGGCGGAAATGACAACCGAAGGCTTTGGCGTCCATCCCATCTCCGTCCAAGTCGGCTGCGCCCCCGGGCGACCAATGGTCTGGTGGCCGTGGACGCAGAACGTCTCCTTTGGCATTGAAGATCTCGGCGCGCAGTTCCTCGTCATCCACGTCGCCTTCATGCGGCTGCCGCCGGGGGCGGTTTTGGAGATTCGCGGTCACCCAGGCGATCGACCGCACCGCCAGGCACCACCACGCTACCGTTTCGACAGCGACACTGCCGAGAGCAACTTCTTCGTTCGACCAATCCACGCTCGTCATGCCGTGCTCGAGTACACAATCGATGCGTTCGTTGCCCTCGACAGTGCACATGCGGCGAGCGAAGAGTGTTATGGCTTCTACATCGATCAGTATCGGTCCGCGGCGAAGGGGATCGTACGCTATGGCTCGCATCACCGACAACCAACTTCCAACGCAAACAGCAATTACTTGCACCCGACCCGACAAGTAGAGATCCCTTTGAGCGCCTTCCCCGGTAATGATGACACCCAATACACCGGAACTAGAAGCGACAGGCCCGAGTGTGTGAGCAATGACGACGAGTCGGAGGAGGCAGCGTGCTTGCGGTTCAACGCAGAGGTGTTTGAGAAATCCAGCGCCATTGTCCGCCTGCTTGTGCACAAACCCATGGGGTCCGTCTTTTGCACGGGGTGGATGTTTGGTTGTCAGGGTCATATCATCACAAATCACCACTGCGTTGGTGACGAGCAGGTGGCAAACTCAACTGTCATCGAATTTCTCGCGCAAGGCAGAAAATGCCGAGACAACTGCGACGAGCCCATGGGTTGCCCCGGCGTCATCGAGGCCACCAGCTCCGAGGTTGTTGCTTTTTCACCCACCGAGGCACTCGACTACACTCTCCTCCTCCCGCGGTTATCGCCATTCCAGCTTTTGAATCTCACCCGAGTATATGGATTTCTAACAATGAGGTCCGCCCCTGCAGAGCAAGGTGAACGAATTTTCATTCCCCAACATCCAGCGGGGTTTGGCAAGCGAATTGCACTCAAGCAGCGGGCAGCATACGGCCAAGTGGAATCGGTGAACGAAGTGGGGTGCAACCGCCACCTCGCGAGTGTCGGCTACCTGCTGGATACAAGAGGGGGGTCGTCTGGAGCACCAGTCATCGCCACGAGTGATCACGCTGTTGTTGGTTTGCACTATTGCGGAGGTGAGTGGTATGCCGAGTTCTCTCATAATTGCCGAAACAAAATGCTCACAGGTTGAAATCAACAGGCTGCCTGAACAGTGCGATTCCATCGCACCACATCATCCAGAGTCTCATAGACTCTTCTACGTTGCCTAAATGCGCACAGGCCGAGTTCGCTTGGCCAGGACCAACAGCTCTCGACATATCTCCTTCCGGGAATGGATGCGATTCTGTTGGCCAAGACATAGCGATCGATCTACTCGGAGCAACTCACGTTACCGACATCAGCAATGCGCAGTTGCCATGACAGATTTAACGGCGAGATGAGGCTACACCACTCGAGCTCGTGGTCACCTGCCATTCACAAAATATGCAGTTGACGACGTCCACCCACGCTGCGAGACTAGACGTCCTAATAGCTCATTTTCTGGGGGGCCGCGCACCATGGGCAATTACCAAATTGCTTGACCCACTTGTTCCACGTCTCCCGGTCGGCGATGACCTTGCACGTCGTGCAATGCACGGTGGTCTTGGCCGCGACGGGGAACCCGGTGATGATGCACGACTCGAACTTGGTCTTGCACTCACCGCACTGGAGCGAGGCCTCGTAGATGGACGCTTTGCACTGCCCGCAGGGCTTCTCAGGGAGCTTTTCCTGGACCTGCTGGTCCATGGAGATGGTCAGGACCCAGTCTCGGATCTCCTCCCGAGCGCTCTCGTCCCCGAGGAACTGGGCCTCGGGCAGGACAAATTCGGTCGGCGCCGGGATGTCGGTGCCGAGAAAGTCGGTGTTGTCGAGGTTGGACATGTCCCCGTCGTCGATGGCCTCGCAGATGTCCAGGTAGCGGTTGAAGAAGACAAAGGCCGGGCTGAGCCACTTTTTCTGCCGCGCGGCGGCCCCCGCGAGGTAAAACATCTTGTCCGCCGGCAGAACGGGCCCGATGAAGCGCAAGAGGGACATGGCGATCTTGGCCGCGAGGTCATCGAGGCCCGCGGCCGCGGCCTGCTGCTTGATGACAAAGAAGTGCGTGATGAGCAGGTGCTGCTCAAACCTCGAGACCTCCGCGGGGGCGAACTCCTTGTGGGCCCGGAGGTCCTTGACGAGTTTCCGGAGGCACTTGAGGAGCTCGACGCGGGCCGCGTGGTGCGCTGGGCTCTGCTCGAGCTCCTGGCCGCAGCCGAGGCTCTTGCGGACGATCGTCTCCGCCACCTCGAGGGCCGGAGCGTCCAGCGGGATCCCGTACTCGGCGATGGTCTTGATCGCCGTGTCGACCTCGTCATGCTCGCACAGCCGCGCGCAGCGAAGGACGAGGTACTTGGCCAGCGACTTGGGTCCGTGCTTGGCCGCCGACGACAGGACCTTGTCCCATTCCCCGCGCTGCATCCACGCGTCCAGGGCGCTCCCGCCCTTGCCGTCGTCCTCACCGCCAGTAACGTCACGACTGCTGCCCTTGGCCTCTTTGCGCTCGGCGAGCTTGGCATCGTAGCCCCCGCTGGTCGACGGCGAGTAGCCGGCGGAGGTCGCCTTGGCCTCGGCGTGGTGGCCTGCGCCGCTACCTCCAGCTGAGGAGCCAAAGGCACTGGCCTGCTGGGCCCGCTCGAGGCGGGGGAGGAGCTCCGGGGCGTGCTGCTCGCAGAGCTTTTGCGCGACGGCCCAGTTGTTGACCCGGAGGTAGCAGTCGAGGGCCTCGTTCATCTTGTCGATGGACTGGAAGTAATGCGCCGCGGCGTCGAAGCGGGACATGCCCAGGAGCCGCGACGCGACCTCCTCGACGATCGATTTGAAGCGCACGCGGTCGTACTTGCCGCAGAGCTCGACGGCCCGGCCCCAGAGCTCCTCGACGCCGTCGACGTCATCGAGGTTGTCGACGCTGACCATGAGGTAGGCGTCGATGGCCTGGACGTACTGCTGCGACTGGACCCACATCTCGCAGGCCTCGACGAGCTCGTCCTTGCGCTTGGGCCCGCCGGTGAAGATGGCCCGCTGGTGGGCCATATTGACCTCGAGGAGCTTGTGGGGGAGGTGGCGCTTGGCGATCCGCACGGCGTCCTGCCACATGGCCCCCTCGAGGTACGCGGCGAGGGCGAGCTCGGGCTTGCCGGCGCTGAGGAAGAAGCCCTCGGCCCGCTGGTACTCCTTGCGCTCGATCCAGAGGCGGGCCTGGGCGATGAACACATCGGCGACGGACGCCGGGTCGGCGCTCTCGGCCACGCGCATGGCGTTGGGCCAGTCCTGCTGGTGGATGTACATGTCGAGGGCCTCGCGGGGCTTGCCGGCCTTGATGAACTCGTCCTCGGCCTCCTTGAAGCGCTCCTCGTCCTCGAGGAAGAGCGCGTGCTTGAGGTGGACCTCGGGGAGCTTCTTGGGGGCGCAGTTGCGGGCGAGCTCGAACGCGTGCTCAAAGGCCCCGCTCTCGATCGCATAGTCGATCGCCGGCTCGATGAGCCCCAGGCGCGTGAGGAGCTTGGCCCCCTGCTCCCCCCCGAGGTCCATGGCCCACGCGTACGCCACGCGCTTGGAGGCATTGAGCCCCCCGTGGAACTTGGCGACGCGAATGGCCTCGTCCCACATGTCATTCGACCGGAACATGTTGACCGCGGCCTGCCACTCACCGGCCTCGGTGAAGTGGTGCTCGGCCTCCTTGTAGTTGCCCTCGTGCTCGAGTTGCTGGGCCAGGTACAGGTGCGTGTCCTTGAGCAGGTCCTTGCGGTACTTGGTCACGAGGCGGATCATCTGCTCGTAGTTCTTCTGGTTCTTGTACATGTTGATGGCCAGGTCGGGCTCGTTGACCGTGAGGAAGAGCTTCTCGGCCTCCTTGAACTTGCCCTGCCGCTCCATCCGATGGGCCTGCTCGACGTACAGGCGCTCGGTCTCGTACTTGTCCATGTGGTTGAGGGCGACCTGGTACGCGGCGTCCCACTTGTTGGCCCGGGTGTACATCTCAACGGCGTCCCGGGCCGCGTCGGCCTTGATGAAGCACCGCTCGGCGAGCTCAAACTGCTGCGCGTCCTGGTAGTGGCGGGCCAGGCGCCGGTAGAAGGGCAGCGCGACGTCGTCCTCGAGGGTCTCGACGAGCTGCCCGGCCTTGGCCCACTGCCGGGAGTTGAGCGCGGCCTCGACGGCCTTGGTCGGGACGTTGCCCTCGATGTAGTGGTTGATGGCCATGTCCATCTGCTTCTGTGAGACCAGGTAGTCCCCCCACGCCTCCTCGAGGCGGAGGACCTTGTCCGGGAAGTGCCGCCGGGCGAGGTCCACGGCCTTGCGGAAGGCATTGGCCTTGATGAACGCCGCCAACGCCCGGCTCTCCTGCTCCATCTTCTCAAACTGGTCCCCGGCCTTCTCGAACATGCCCGCGGTGTACAGCGACTCGGCCACGGTCTCGAGGAGCTGCTTGTGCTCGCGTCCGATGTTGCGCTGCGCGAGGAGCTGCGCGGCCTTGGCCGGGAGCCCGCCCTTGAGGTACAGGCTCACCGCGCTCGCGTAGTCGCCTTCCTTGACCTTGAGCGCCGCGGCCTTGTCCTCCTGCCGGGACTCGAGGAGGTAGTCGTAGTAGCTCCGCTTCATCTGCTCCGTGCTCGCGTGGTTCTTGGCCTCGGCGAGGCGGATGGCCTCCTCCCACTTGTGCAGGTGCTGGTACATCTCGATGGCCTCGTCGACCTGCCCCTGGGCCACCAGCACGTGCTCGGCGCTCCGGTAGTCGTTCTTGAGGAGACTCAGGCGCGCGCGGACCTTCCAGTGCACGATACCGTCGTCGAGCTTGGCCCGCTCCAGCCAGTCGATCTTGTTGAGCTTACGGAGGAACCGCGAGCGGGCCACGTCCCCAAGGGCCGCGGCGCAGCGCTCGGCGATGCGGTGGTCGTTCTGCTTGAGGGCCTCCTGGCTCAGCTGCCCCCACATGGCCTCGGTCTCGGGCGTGAGCTCGAGGGGCTCGAGGATCGCCATGGCCTGGAGGAGCTGGAGGTCGTCGATGGCTGTCCCAAAGGCGATGAGCGACTCGTCGAGCTGGTACGACGCCGTGTTCATGCCCTCGTCGACGATCACCTCGGTGCGGCCATTGGCCCGCTCGATCTGCTCGACGTCGCCCTTGATCTGGTAGATGGTCGCCTTGTCCGGGGCCCGGATGTTGTACCAGACCGAGAGGTTGGTGCGGTTCTGGGCCACGACCACGTCCGACTCGGGGACCCACTGGACGTAGTTGCAGTAGTTGAGCAACGTGCTCCGGCGCTGGGTCTCGACCTCGTATAGGTGGAGCTGTCGGCGTTTGTCCCGGAAGAGCAGGAGGTTCCCCCGTGAGTTGAGCTCAAGCCAGTCGATCCGCGAGTCGTGATTCACCGTCGTCGACACGTGCAGGTGGAGGTCCTTGACGGCGATCGTCTGCAGGTCGAGCAGGTACGCGATCTTCTTGTTCTCCGACGCCTCGGGCCCCCCGCCCCCGCCGCGCGTCAGTTGCTGCTGTTGCTGTTGTTGTTGATGCGCCACCGCCGCAACGTCCGCGAGATTCGGGCGCTCGTTGATCCGGACACTGAGGAGGTGCGTGTTGAGGTGCTCGGTGCGGACCGAGCCGAGGATCTCGCTCTGTCCGTACTCGATCAACGACAGCTCCCCGGCCTGGAACACGATGCACGCGCTCTCGTTCTCGAACATGTACTTCTCCTGTCCCGTGCTCTGCCACTGGACCTCGCTCAGCTTGGAAGTCTCGAGGTCCCCGACGAGGAGCGTGTTGGTCGTGTTCCCGACGAGGAAGCGGTCCTGGAAGACATTGAGCTTGAGGATCTCGCAGCCGAATTGCGAGCGCACGACGACCCGCGCGCCGTTGGCCAGGCGCTTGACGATGACCTGGCTCAGCGAGACGTACGTGAACTCGAATTTGCCCTTGTACCGGAAGCGACGGACGCAGGCGTCGTAGAGGTCGAGGGCCCCACAGACGGAGCCGACCGCGAGGCGGCTCCCGTCGGCCTTCCACGCTAGGGCCGTGACCGAGTAGAGGTTCTCGATGGTCTTGATCCCGACGGCCTCCCAGCTTGAGGTCTTGAGCTGGTAATTGAAGGTATAGAAACTGTTAAAGTTGCCGACGACCACCGAGTCCCCCGTCGGGTTGCACACGCTCGTCGTGAACTCGCCGCACTTGTCGTCATTACCGTAGTCAAAGGTCCGAAGTTGGCCCCCGTCGCGATCGTAGAACGTCACGCGGCGGTCGTTGCCCGCGGCGACGATGCTCTCGCCCCACGACAATGCGTAGGGGACACACGAGTGCAAGGCAATCTTGGTCGTCGTCGGGCCACCGCTAACGTCGTCAAAGACGAAGCGGTAGATGGCCCCGTCGTAGTGGCCCGAGAGGATCGCCGTGCCCTCCATGTTGCTGCAGACGACGGCCACGTACGACCCGGACGCGTAGAGCGTCGCGGGCTTGTTGCTCCGGAGCTGCCCGACCTTGACCTTGCCATCGGCGAGACCGAAGACGATCTCATTTGGGTACGTGTTGGGCCACGTGAGTGACGTCACGGACGCGCTCTGGGCAAACTTGTTGCAGATGCTCTTCTTGTCCCCCCAGTCGAGGCCGATCTTGTAGATGAAGACGATGTTGTCGCTCTGGGCGACCGCGAGCTTGCTCGAGTCCGGGGAGAAGACGAGCCCCCGGACGATGTAGTTCTTGTCGCCCTTGTCCGCGGGCTTGGTCGAGAACTTGTCCTTGCGCTCGCCTGTCTGGGCGTCGAACATGTGCACGACGCGGTCGACGGTCACGACGGCGAGGCGCTTGTTGTTGGGCGACCATGCGACGGCCGTGACCTTGCACATGCCCTCGGTCGCCGGGAGCAGCGACGTCAGGTGCCGGAGCTGCATGGCCCTCGGTCACTTGGCACCACGCACGCCCGATGTTGGGGGAAAAGCTACAGGAAGGAGGGGGGGCGGGCGGGCAATCGCCAATGGCGGCACGGCAAATGACTGTCTGCATGATATCAGCATGGGGCACGAAACGACGCGGGTCCGCGGGCTCTCGACCCGGATCATATCCCACATGGGACCCGTCACGTGATGTTGTCCGCTATAGCGTGGTCCACACTACGAAACCAGGTTTGACACGCCCGCCAATCATCAATAGCATTGTCAACCCATTTAGCAGGCGAAAAAGATGGAGGCGCAGGCCGCACGGGAGGCGGCGCTGCTGGAGCGGCGGCGGCAGGAGATCGACGCGCTCAAGCTAGAGCGCAAGGAGCGGGCCAAGACCTCGACGTCGGCCAACTTTAGCGGTAAGCAGAAGAAGCAGCAGCTCCGCGCGCGCAAGCAGCGGCTGAACGCCCGCCGGGAGGACGAGGCCCGGCTCGATGGCCACGACGAGTACGAGGAGTTCTACGTCGAGGACGTCGGCGAGGACGGCGCTCGGGGGAAGAGCGGCACCAAGGCCGGCAAGAAGGCCAGGGGCGGACGCGGCGGCGGCGGTGGCGGCGGTGGCGGCGCCAATGTCGCCAATGGCAACGGCCTCGCCATCGACGACGAGCTCATGGTCGGGGCCCAGGAGGCCGCGTATATGGACATGCCCGACTTCTTTGCCAGGAACCAGGACCTCAGTGACGACAGCCTGAGCTCCCGGCTCAAGCTCACGGTCGCCCTTGGTCGCCACAACAAGGACCACGTGGGCAAGGAGCTGTCGTCGTTCTTCGTCAAGGAGACCAAGGAGCAGATCCACCTGCGGCTGATGGAGGGCCAGCTCCCGCTCGACCTCTCGGGCCGGGACAAGCCGCTCCTGGCCCAGGAGATCACCCGCGATGCGCTCCTGGACCACCCGCGCCGCCCCCGCTGGGACTATAAGATGACCAAGGACGCCGTCGATGCCAACGAGACGGTCATGTTTGATGACTGGCTCACCAAGATCCACGACAAGTACCCGAACGAGCAGCTCAATCACTTTGAGCATAACCTCGAGGTCTGGCGGGAGCTCTGGCGCGTGACCGAGCGGGCGACGAATGTGCGTTTGAATGTGTTGTTGTCCCGGGTTGGGGCATTGGCGGACTGACCAGGTTGGACCAGGTCGTCGTCGTCACGGACATCCGCAACCCGCTGCTGCACATCCCCCCGTCGGTCTACGAGCTGGTCACGGACGAGATGAGCAAGCCGATGACGATCGTCCTTAACAAAATCGACCTCGTGCACCCGTCGGTCGTCCAGATGTGGAAGGCGTATCTGCGTAAGCGCTTCCCAAAGGCACAACTCGTGTGCTTTAGCTCCCGGTCCACGGCCGTGCGGGGCGACACCGACATCAGCGCTCGTCGGCGAGTGCTGAGGTGCGTCTCGCACTTTCTTTTCTGAGGCGACTCGGAGTGTTCACGGTCGGTCGCTTATCTGCACAGCAAGAAGCTCGAAGTCGGCGATCCGTCGGCCATCCACGGCGCCGTGGAGATCCTGCGAACGTGTGGGATCGCCCCGGAGGAAGCGCAGGCCATTGCCGAAGAGCTCAATGCGCAGTCGTTGGAGCTCGAGGTGGAGGATCTGGAACGGATGCCAGAGAAGACCAACAAGCGCAAGCCGCGACGAAAGCAAAAGGGGGCCAAGGCCCCCGTCGATCAGAACGCGGAGGCGAATGTGAATGGAAGTGTGCGAACGTGCCAGCACTGTGGCTCTGACGACGCTCTGTGGGCGTGCCTCTCGTGTGCTGGGAATGGCAAATCCCTTTCGTCCATCTCCGATGAGAACGAGGCCGCGGCCCGCGGCTACCTTCTGTGCCGACGCTGCGACCGAGAGGAGCATGCCGATCTCGCCGATCATCAGCGGTACAAGCTCACGGCGGTGCGACTGACGTCCAAGGAGCAGTCCCAAGTGAACCCGCAGAATGCCGCCAAGATCACCATCGGTCTCATCGGCCACCCGAACGTCGGCAAGTCGAGCGTGCTGAACGCCCTCGCCGGGCGGAAGCTCGTGAGCGTGTCCCACACGCCGGGCCACACCAAGCGCCTGCAGTCGATCATGATCACCCCGGAGATCTGCATCTGCGACTGCCCGGGCCTGGTCTTCCCCTTTGCCGGCGTCCCCAAGTTCCTCCAAGAGCTCTGTGGGCTCTACCCGTACTCGCAAATCCGCGAACCGTACTCGGCCGTGCGATTCCTGGCAGAGCACATCCACCTGGAGAAGGTCCTGGATCTCAAGCCCCGCACGCAGGAGTTCGATGGCATCGCAGAGGAGCTGGTACGACGAGTGTGAGGGCGTCCTGCAATGGCAACGGTAATGTGCTGATGCGATGATTTGATTTGTTTCCGGCCTGTAGGAGTGGACCCCATGGACCATTTGTGAGGCCTACGCCGAGAAGAAAGGCTATCGAACGGACCGACGTGGCCGCCCGGACCACCAGCGCGCCGGCGCCGAGTTGGTCCGGGACACCGTCGATGGCATCGTCCCGCTGTACTTCCTGCCCCCTGACTACACGGGCAAGGAGCCGTACGCCCCGACGCGACATCGCTTGGTAGATGGCGATGCCAGCGACAAAGGAGACGATGACGAGGAGGAGAGGCAGGAGGATTCAGAGAACGACGATGACGGCGATGTTGAGAACTCGGCGCTGATCGCACCAATCGCAGCCACGAAGAAGGAGAGAGCGGCTCCTGAACCGAAGCTCAACGCCTTCAGTCTGCTCGATTCCTCGAGCGACGAGGACGACGATGATAGCGACGATGAATAGAAAAAGTTGGTCACACTGACAAGTTTGTTTAAAATTCACTCTCGTGGGCCCAAAACTTGAACGTCCGGTCGAATCCACAGGAGACGATGTGCCGCTCGTCCGGGGCAAAGTCGGCGCCCATGACCTTGCCATCGTGGCCCTGGAGCGTCGCCAGGAGCTTCCAGTCGCGTGTCCGCCAGATCTTGATCGTGGCGTCGTACGACGCCGTCAGGAGGAGCTCCCCGGACGTCGGCGAGAACTGCATGTCCGAGACGAGGTTGCTGTGGGCGGGGATCGTGTAGCTGCACTTGCGCTGTCGGAGGTCCCAGATACGGACCGTGCGGTCGTCGCTACCGGTGGCGAGCTGGAAGCCATTGAGGCTGAAGTCGGCCGACAGAATCTGCTTCGAGTGGCCCTGGAGCGGGAGGATGCTCTTCCCCGAGCGCAGGTCCCAGACGCGGCCGATGCCATTGAGGTCCCCCGTGGCGGCCAGGGCCCCGTCGCGCTGGAACGCGATGGCGTAGACCTCCTTGTAGTGGCCCTCCTGTAGGAGGAGCTCCTGGCCCGTGGCGACGTCCCAGAGCCGCCACGTGTGGTCAAAGCTCGTCGTGCCGACATAGTCCCCGTTCGGGTGGAACGCGACTTTGCCCAGTCGCGCGCGGTGGCCCCGGAGCACGGCCCGGGGCTCGACGTTCCCGGGGCTCCAGAGCCGCGCTGTGGCATCCGCCGAGCCACTGCAGAGGCACACGACATCGGACGCGTCCGACATGTCCGCAAACGCCCCCGACGGGTGCCACGCGAGGCCCGTAATGCGGTCCTCATGGCCCCGGAGGCATCGTGCCTCGGCCATCGACTCGGCCTCCCAGACCTTGACCACCCCGCTCCAGGCCCCCGTGGCCACGTGCCGCGCGTCACGGCTGTATCGCACGGCCGCCAGGGGCCGGGCATCGCCATTCTGGCTGGCGATGTTGACCATCTTCTGAGCCGTCGCATAGAGCCCCGCGGCTCGGCGGTCGGCGGCGATGACCTCATTCGGGCCCCAGGCCCGCTCCGCGCGCTCTTGCCGGAGCCGAGCATCCGTGCGCTCGGCGGCGAACGCGAAGATGGCCCCGCGTGCGACCTTGAGCTGGTTGTTGGCGACGGGGATATAGAAGAGCTGATCCTCGAGGGGCTGGTCCTTGGCCCCGCCCGCACTCGGCGTGGGGGCGGCGGCGGTGCCGAGCTCGGGCTCCTGCTGACGGAGCTGCGCGAGTAGCTGATCGACGACGCCGCCCTCCTCGGCCTCGAGCTCGATCCGCGCGAGGAGCTCCCGGAGGCGCTCGCGGCGGTCCGCCGGGCGCTCGCCAAAGAGCGTGATGGGCTGGTGGAGCTGGCGGAGGCGGAGGATGACCTCGTCGACGCTCGTGGGGACCGAGATGTTGCGCGCGCGGCGCTCAGCCTCGACCCGGCGCAGGAGCTGCGCGTGCTTCTCCTGGGCCGCGAGGCTGCTCTCCGAGAGCTGGAGGATCTCCTTGTTATCGCCGCCCGTGTCGGCCGTGTTGACGTTCCCCGCGAGGATCGCGGCCTCGATGAGGGGCCCTGGTCGACGGACGCTCGACGGGACCATCCCAACGGCGCTGTTGCTGGCGGCGGCGGCGGCGCCCTCGGTCCCCGGGGCGATTGCCCCAAAGTAGATGCCCTTGCGCCCGTCGGTAGTCATGGTCGATGATCAACGGGTGGCTTGGTTACTTGGGGTGGGCGGATGGCCCAACACGGGAGGGTTACGGTACATTGATATCTCGTAAAGTTAACCACGTAACCCTCCCCAATACCAGCCTCCCTTGAAGAATAATATTACCCCCGGGGTGGGGGAGACCCGTACCCCCCGTTTTATGACAGGCAGACGTGATTCCAGCGTTTTTGTGTATTGTGCATCATCATCTGCGTCATCCCAGCCGGAATCAGTGATCAAGATCCGTCACGCGCCGCAACGGCAACGACAGCAGCAATTGTGGCGACGGTGGACGGACGGGCGGGGGAGCGATCATGGCCGGTGTCGTGGGGTTCCAAGGCGGCGATCAGTGGATCCGCGCGCAGCTCGAGCGGCAGCGGGCCAAGGCCCAGCATCGCGCCCAGCTGCACGCGAACGAGGAGCCGATCGTGGCCTTTGACAGAAGCGCATTCACGGCCCGCGTGCAGGTGAGAGCGCACGTGTCTGTGGGTCCCATGGTACAAGCTGGTACTGATGTCGCTTCCCAACGACAAAATGCCCCTGCAGCGCATCCTGGACGTGGACGTGAACGCGGGCTTTGTCATCGGCCTCAAGCGCCGACGGGAGTTTGCGATCCAGCTCTGCCGGGACTACAAGTTCTTCACCGAGGCCCAGAAGCTCGACCTCGTGCTGGCGCTGGCCGTGGACCTTGGTCTACAGGACCTCTCGCTCATGGTCAAGACGCTCCCATCTCTCCCGCGCTCACACCTCGTCCTCAACGTCATGGCCGCGGCCCTCGGGTTCAGCCGGAGGAACGACCCGAACCTCGCCAAGAGCATCAAGCGCGGGCTCGTGCCCGTGCCCGAGCAGTTCTTCCTGCTGGTGGGCTCGGTGCCCCCGGGACCAAAGTTCCTCCTCAAGCTCCGGGTCGACCTCAGTCTCCTCCTGCGCAAACACCGGGCGACACTCCGCCGCGAGAGCGTCGAGGCCCTCGAGTATTTGGACATGGTCATGCGCGATCTCTTTGCCACGCAAGCGGGCATGCGCTTTCGCCAAATCGACATGCACTCGGAGAAACTCGTGGCGTTTGTGCTCAAGAACGAGCGCGTGCACAAGGTCCGCAACTGGGCGGACCTCCAGCGCCGCATCACCGGCCCCAACCGCCATTTTTTCGGCCTCTTCCACCTCAACATGCCCTACTCGCCGCTGGTCTTTGTCGAGGTCGTCGTCTCGGATCACCTGTGCGACCGGATCAACCCCATCCTCGATGAAGATGGCCCCGAGCTCAAGCACCCCACGCACATCATCTTCTACTCCATCTCGAACGCCAACTCGGGCCTCCGGGAGCTCAACACGGCCAGTCACCTGCTCTTCCTGACCATCGAGCGCATGAGCGCGCTCTACCCGCAGTGCCACACGTCTGCGACGCTCTCCCCGGTCCCCGGGTTCGCCGAGTGGTTCAAGACCGAGCTCGACCGGCCCATTCACCAGCGGTCCTTCTTCACCGACGAGCAAACTCAGCGGCTCTCGATCAAGTACGGCGTCAATCACGTGCAGCTCGGCAAGTGGCTACTCGGGCGGCTCAATGCCGTCGATTGGCATCTCGATGGGGAGTTCACGGCGGCGATCCAGGATATTCTCGTGACCGCCTGCGCGCGTTACGTCTTGTTCGAGCGGAACGGCGACAAGATCCTCAACCCCGTGGCCAACTTTCACCTCCAGAACGGCGCCCAAGTCGAGCAGATCAACTTCCTCGCCGATCCGTCACCCGAGGCGGTCAAGGGCGCACTGGGGATGATGATCAACTACCGCTACTGCATGACGTCGGTGGATTATACGTCCGTCTCGTACAAGCGGACGTCCGCGGCGGCGGCGTCGTTGCGCGTGACTCGACTCGTCTGGCCCTCGCGCTGCATCCTCTTCGATGGTGCGTTCGTTCATTTTGAATCCTTCTTGCCGGTGGCAGGTCCCTCACGTGCTTGCGCTTACTCGTGCTCTTGCTGACCGCAGAGATGGAGAAAATCCTCGATACCCGCAACATCCCGCTCTTTGCGCGCGTGTACCAACGCGGGGAGATCATTTGCGCGCGTGGGAGTCTCCCGTCCGCGGTGTATTTTGTTTGGTACGTCGCGTTGAGGATCCCAACGGCGGCATGAGGGTGGCCGATCTGATCGTGTTTGGCTGCAGTGGTGGCAAGGTCCGCGTGCACTCAGCGCACCCGTACACACTCGAGATTGGCTCCATCTACGGCCACCATGAGATCCTCAACCAGGAGCCCGTGCCGTACACGCTCCGGGCCCTGACGAAGACCCATCTCATCCTCTTGACCAAGGACGACTTGGAGGTGCTCAAGGCCGACTCGACGGTCGTCCAAGCTTACGCTGCGATGGATCTGCGGCAGCGGCAGAGCCTCGAGCAGTCTGTAGAACGGAGCGCACACTCCATCAGTCGGTTGTAGCGTCTTGTAGTCTGTAGTCTGCTGTCGTCTCTGTCATGCTTGCCAAATTCAAATGAAATGGCGCCCACGTTGCAAAGTGTCACACGGAAGCATGAGTAGCTTTGGAGGAACGGGCATTACATAACTACAAAATTCGATCGGCGACTCACACGCCCAGGCCCTTGGACTCGCGGTGCTTGCTGTGGAGGTCGTCAAACGTGAGGGTGCCATTGGCGAGGCCCTCGAGCTCGTCACGGGTCAGGAAGCGACCGCCGGGGCCGCGTGGTCGGCGCATCGCGTGGCGATGACGGGAGGCGTGGAGATAGGCCTTACGCTGCCGGGCGTTGCCCAACTTGGCCTCGAGCTTGGCTCGCTGCTGCCGCCGGATCATGATCCGGTGATACTGCTTGGCGTTCACGTACACGGGCTCCTCTTCGACGACCTCGTTGGCTCCCGCCGCTGGCATGCGGGGAAACAGAGCTTGGTTGAGCTGGAGCAACAACCTGGTGTGAGCGACATTGTCTAACCCAGTGCATCAGGAGGCGGTCGGCACGTTACCATGTATGGCTGCATCATCATGAGGTTGGCGTTGTACATGGCACGGAGCTGTTCATTGTTGGGTTGTTGCTGCTATTCAATGCGACGATCGTAAAGACCCACGCCAACGGACCACAATGACACACACACGCAGCCGACGTACCAGCTGCAAAGGTTGTCAAGAGCGGCGTCAATGGATGCGCAGCACCACCATTCATCATCATGGGCAATAGTGTCAGCTCTCGTGGCATGTTGCGATCGTCATTCTCCTCTCAGTCATCGCACCATTTGTTGGAGGAATTGCTGCTGCTGTTGCTGGTAGAGCGCAAACTGCGCCTGGAGGTCCGCGGGCGTGGCCCCCGCTTGCTGCTGCTGCTGCTGTGCGGCCTGTTGTTGCTGTTGTTGCTGCTGCTGCTGCGCCGCGGCCGGTTGCTGTGGCTGCTGCTGCTGCTGCTGTTGCGCCGCGGCCTGTTGCTGCTGGTGATGCTGCTGGAGGTGGTCGACGGCGTCCATGGTTTGGTGTCTCGGGCTATCATTCCGCGCGACCACGGACCTCGTCAGCCCAACGATTACGCGAGCGGACACGCGCTCGCCGCGGCCCGCAGCCCGTGCGGTCGTGCGTGTGGCCGTAGTGCACGTACGTACGTACGTCGGCGACGGCGAAGGGGACGGCGGTGGGTGGCGGTGTGGGTTGCTTGAAGCTTCCCGCGCTCGCGTCTCGGGCGTTGCGATTGGGCTGCGGGGGATTCAAATGGGGCCGTCCCGGGGCTCCCGTTGGCTGGCTTTTTCGGCAAATGGTGGCCCCGCGTGGGGGCCATGGGGGCCGCTGGTTGGTGGATGGGGCGGACGCTCCTGCCACCGACTGGAAGGGGGAAGAAAAACCGGCCATACTGATCCGCTACCGGTATGAAAACTATGTGGGCACCGACCATCTGTCCCCCCGCCGATCTCGAACGTCAGCCCTCCCTCGATCTCCTCCCTCCCCCCGTGAGTGAGCATCGGCATTGGATCCGTCGGATCGAGTGCGTGTGCCGCGTGTTGCTTGCTGCCGCCGCTGCGCCCACGATGCTGACCAAGTTCGAGTCCAAGAGCAACCGCGTCAAGGGCCTCGCGTTCCACGTGAGCCGCCCGTGGATCCTCACGTCCCTGCACAATGGCGTGATCCAGCTCTGGGACTACCGCATGGGGACGCTCCTGGATCGCTTTGACGAGCACGACGGCCCCGTCCGGGGCGTGGACTTCCACAAGACGCAGCCGCTGTTCGCCTCGGGGGGCGACGACTACAAGCTCAAGGTCTGGGACTTTAAGCTCCGCCGGTGCCTCTTCACGCTCCTCGGCCACCTCGATTACATCCGCACGGTGCAGTTCCACCACGAGTACCCGTGGATCCTCTCGTGCTCGGATGATCAGACCATCCGCATCTGGAACTGGCAGTCGCGCTCGTGCGTCTCGATCCTCACGGGCCACAACCACTACGTCATGTGCGCGGCCTTCCACCCCAAGGACGACCTCATCGTCTCGGCCTCGCTCGACCAGACCGTCCGCGTCTGGGACACGACCGGCCTCCGCAAGAAGACGGTCCGCGGGGCGCCGTCGTCGATGGAGGACGTGGCCCCCGCGCGGGCCAACAACCACGACATCTTTGGCGCCAGCGATGCCATCGTCAAGTACGTCCTCGAGGGCCACGACCGGGGCGTGAACTGGGCCAACTTCCACCCGACGCTCCCGCTCATCGTCTCGGCCTCGGACGACCGCCAGGTCAAACTCTGGCGGATGAACGAGACCAAGGCGTGGGAGGTCGACACGATGCGCGGCCACACGCAGAACGTCTCGTGCGTCATGTTCCACCCCCGCCACGAGCTCATCATCAGCAACTCGGAGGACCGCTCGATCCGCGTCTGGGACATCTCCAAGCGCATGGGGCTCCAGACCTTTCGCCGCGAGAACGACCGCTTCTGGATCCTCTCGGCCCACCCGACGCAGAACCTCCTCGCCGCGGGGCACGACTCGGGGATGATCGTGTTCAAGCTCGAGCGCGAGCGCCCCGCCATGGACATCCACGAGGGCCGCGCCTACTACGTCAAGGAGCGCTACGTGCGCATGTACTCGTTCCTGGACGGCAGCGACGTCCCCGTCGCCGCCATCCGCCGCACGGGCACCGCCGGCACGGGCATGGGCAACCTCCCGCGGGCCCTCAACTACAACCCCTACGACCAGACGTCGAGCACCCAGAGCGTGCTCATGTGCAGCGACGCCGAGGGCGGCGCGTATGAACTCGTGACGTTTTCGTCGCAGGGGGGCAATGGGGAGACGTCCGAGTCGACCCGCGGCCCGGGCATGTTTGCGGTGTTTGTCGCCCGCAACCGCTTTGCGGTCTTGGACAAGTCGCGACACATTGTGATCAAGAACTTCCAGAATGAGGTCACGAAGAAGATCGTCCCGCCCAACGGCACGGCCGATGGCCTCTACTTTGGCGGCGTCGTCGGTCGCGTCCTCCTGCACATCGACGACAAGATGGTCCTGTACGAGACGCAGAGCCGGCGCGTGCTCGCGGACCTCCAGGCGCCGCGGGTCAAGTACGTCGTGTGGTCGCCAAAGTATGAGTACGTGGCGCTCATCTCCAAGCACTCGATCGTCTTGGCGGACAAGAACCTGAACCACCTGAGCACCATCACCGAGTCGGTGCGCATCAAGAGCGGCATCTGGGCCAACGCCCCCGAGGAGATTTTTGTCTACACGACGCTCAATCACATCAAGTACTCGCTCACGAACGGCGACAGCGGCATCATCCGCACGTTGGATGTGCCTGTGTACTTGACACACCTGGAGGGCTCGAAGCTCTACTGTCTTGACCGCGAGGCCAAGATGCGAACCATGGCCGTGGACCTCACCGAGTGTGAGTTCAAGATTGCGCTGAGCAAGAAGAACTACACGGAGGTCATGCGCATGGTCCGCCACTCGCGGCTGTGTGGCCAGGCCATCATCTCATACTTGACCAAGAAGGGGTACCCGGAGGTTGCATTGCACTTTGTGAATGACGAGAAGACGCGATTCAAGCTTGCCATCTCGTGCGGAAACCTCGAGGTTGCCTTGAACTCGGCCTACGAGTTGGACGATAGCAAGTGCTGGCATCAGTTGGGCGTCGAGGCCCTTCGGCAGGGTAACATTCAGGTCGTGGAGATGGCGTACCAGCGCACCAAGAACTTTGAACGTCTCTCGTTCTTGTACCTGGTGACGGGGAACCGGGATAAGCTGAAGAAGATGCTCAAGATTGCCGAGGTCCGCAATGACATCATGTCGCGCTTCCACAACGCTCTGTACCTGGGCGACGTTGAAGTTCGTGTCCTCACCCTCGAGGCGGCGGGTCAGTATGGCCTGGCTCTCTTGACTGCCGCGACCCACGGGCTGGAGGAGCATGTCCAACGTCTGGGGGAGCTCATTCAGCAGTCACACCCCGAATTTGACGTCCAGGCGTTCCTCGCACGCGAAATGCGATCTGACGCCAGTCTGTTGGTGCCGCCCCCATGCGTGAGCAAGATGGAATCTGAGAACTGGCCTCTGGTGGAGATCAATGAGCCGACGATTCAGGACCACGCCATCGCTGCTGAGAAGCGGGAGGCCGAACGCAGTGCCCAGCAGCGCCAGGAAGCGAACTCGGGTAGCCACAGTGTCCGCCGCGCCCCAGAGGAGCAATCAAACCGCAAGGCGTCGATGGACTTCGGTATGGATGCTGGCGATGCGTGGGGCGACGATGGCGATCTCGACTTGGACGATTCGTTGTCTCTTGGTCGCCCGTCGATGGACGATGCGTTGGATGCCGACTTTGCCCCGACCTCATCGACTGCTGGATTCGTCGCTGCTCCCTCTCCGGGCACGAGTCTGGCGGTGCAGTGGGTGCGCAACTCGTCGCTCGCCGCCGATCACGCTGCTGCGGGCTCGTTGGCCACGGCGATGCAGTTGCTTCACCGTCAGATTGGCGTCGTCAATTTTGAGCCGTTGAAGCCGATCTTCATGTCAGTGTACGCGGGTGGCTCGACGTCAATTCCGACTCAGCCCAACTTCCCCTCGCTGCGCGCGTGGCTGCAACGCAATGACAACAGCCAGCCTGCGACGTCGGTGTCATTCGCTCACCTCGTGGAGACGTTGAAGGAGGCCTATCGTGGTTTCACGGCTGCCAAGTTTGAGGATGTCAAGAGCAACTGCGAGGTCATTTTGTACTCGGTGCCGTTCTTGGCGGTGGACACGAAGGAGGAGGCTGAGAAGGTTAAGACGCTCGTTAACGTCTGCCGGGAGTACCTGATGGGTTGCCGGATCCGCAATGAGGTTGCCAAGTACCCACTCGAGTCGGAGCCCAAGCGGAACATCGAGCTGAGCGCCTACTTCACGCACTGCGAGCTCCAGCCCCCGCATCTGGTGCTGACGCTCAAGATTGCGATGACGAATGCGTTCAAGTCGAATAACTTTATCACTGCGGCCTCGTTCTGCCGCCGGCTGCTGGAGATTCCAGAAGTCTCGACC
This sequence comes from Lagenidium sp. CBS 127285, assembly GCA_023338185.1. Taxonomy (NCBI): domain Eukaryota; phylum Oomycota; class Peronosporomycetes; order Pythiales; family Pythiaceae; genus Lagenidium; species Lagenidium sp. CBS 127285. The sequence goes on from JAADYI010000081.1 coordinate 25,251, forward strand.
CAACCGCGACACGAGAAGCTCCGTCTCACGGCCATGAAGGTCCTGCAAAAGGCCGAGAAGGAGGCCCGCAACGAGCACCAGCTCGACTACCAGGACTCGAAGCCCTTCTCGCTCTGCGCGCGGTCGTTCACCCCGATCTACCTCGGCGACCGGGACGTCCGGTGCCCGTACTGCCAGGCCGCCTACCGCCCCGAGTTCAAGGGCTCGCTGTGTGAGATCTGTAACATCTCGCGGGTCGGTGAGGAGACGATCGGCCTCGTCGTCACGAGCGCCCAGGCTTGATCCGTGCGTTTGTCCTGCCCGCGAGTAAATAAATATACGCAAGTGATCTGTGTGTGTCGTTTCCCACTGTTCTTTCCAATCGCCCTTGAAAACGAAGAGCCGCCGGGGACGACGACGACGACGACATTCGCGAGAGACGATGCCACCATCGACGCTCTCCGCCCTCCTTCTCGCCCTCCTCGCCATCAGCGGCGTCCACGCGGCCGCTGCGGGTAACGCGTCGATCGCCGCAGGTGCCCCGACCTGCCAGAATGAGCCGTTCGAGATCGTCGTGGGGGGCAACGCCCCGCTGGGCCTGCGCCTGAGCGACAAACTCGAGATCCTCGAGTTCCTCGTGGACGCCCAGGGCCGACGACGGGCCGTCGAGGCCGCGGGCGTCGCGGAGATCGGGGACCGGCTCGTGGGGGTCAATGACGTCGGGCTCACGGCGTTGACGTTCCGCGAGGCCCTCGCCGCGATCCAGGCAGCGACGGCGCCCAAGACCCTGCGCTTCGAGGCGTCGGGTGGGCGCTGCCTCGTCGGATCGTCGTCGTCGTCGAGTTCCAGCGCCAGCAACACAACGACGACGACGACGAATCGGACCGTCGAGGCGGCACCAACGACGTCGTACGACTACGTGGTGCGTGCTTTACATTTCGCGTTGCCATGCACGCCGTCTGACGCCGATCAACATACCGTCTTAGCTCGTCAGCACGGGCAACAAACTCACCGAGGAGCAGTTCTACGCCGTGCCATCGGCCGACGGCCAGCCCCCGAGCTGCCTCTTCCGGGAGCTCGTGGTCGCCGAGCCCGAGCATGCGTGCACGACGCTGCTCGTCAACGCCAGCGACAAGTACGTGGTTATCCCGGTGCGTTACCATCCGTGACGACATGCGCCGGGGCCCCCGACTGGCTGTCTCATCAAACTGCAACGCGCGCAGGACCTCCTCGGATGCCCGGCACACCAAAAGGCCGCGCTGGCCCAGGAGGCCGGGGCCAAGGGCGTCGTGTTCGTCCAGCGCCCGGGGGAGAAGCCCCAGCAGATCCGCCTGCCCCGGGAGCTCCCCAAGCCCATCAACCTCCCGCTTGTCATGGTCTCGGCTGACTCGGGGCAGCGGATCCTCGAGGCCCTCGACCGTGTCCCCCTCCGACAGAGCCTCCAGCTGCGGTTCGTGTTCCGCGAAGAGTGCGCGGCTGCGGCCTTTGCCACCCACCCGAACGAGGACCCGTTCCAGGTCTCGGTCGTCAACCGCATCGAGGCCGCCACCGCCGGCTTCTTGTCGCTCACGGTCGCGGCCAGCGGTGCTCGGACCCTCGGGGCCGCGGCCTTTGAGTTCCTCAAGCCCGTCCCGCTTTCAGCATCGCCGTCGTTCTCAGGTGCTGCCGGCACAACAACAGCAGCCACTCTTGCAGCGGGGTTGCCCCTGGGCAGGTCCCCGGTCTTCTTCGCGCCATCGTTGCTGAACCCGTGCGAGATGCGCAGCGCCCGGCAGCCCCCGCAGTTGCTCCTCTGGGAGGCCGAGATGGACGGGGCCTTTGTCGTGGTCCCGTACCGCGTCGACGCGTGCTCGGTCGCGACCCACGTCGACTTTTTCGCCACCCGCAGGGCCCTCGGGGTCGTGCTCGTGGACCCGGCGTTTCCCAGTGCCGCGAGCGCGATGGCCTCTCGAATGAGCGCCGCGCAGATGCCCATTCCCTTTGTCTTTGTCTCCCCGGTCTCGGAGCGGGCCATGCGCGACGAGGCCGCGGCGGCCCAGGCCGTGCATCTGCTCGTCGAGTTCACGGGACAGAGTGCGTGCGAGCGTGGATGCGGTTGTGACAACGGACGATGATCACGCTCGCTAACGCAGACTCTGTAGATGCCCTCGAGCACCAATGGAGGGACCTCGCGGCGCTCCAGCGGGTGGAAAACTGGCCCCGGGCGAGCCGCAACCGGGAGCGCCTCCTGCATCGCATGCTCCGGGACCAAAAAGCCCTGAGCACCGAGGAGGTCGAGCTCTCGCTGGCGACCAACGAGCGCCAGGAGACGCTCTGGAGCTCGTTCGAGCGGGCACAGGAGCATTTCGCCAGTCGGGACAACGCCGAGGACGCGGTGATGACACCCGGGGCATGAAAAACGACAGCAACCACAATCGTTATCATCATCCTCATCGTCATTGTTCATCAGTCCGTGGCCGCGGGTTTGGCCGCGCAGAGGATGTAGTTGACGTCCGTGCAATTGGGATCGAGGCGCCAGTTGCGCTGAATCGGGTTCCCAACGATCCCGGACACGTCCTTGACGGTCATTTGCTCCTACGATGCACCAAATGCACGCGACAATGGACGTCAGGACCCGATCACGAGTTCTTTCCGCCAACACCGACAACGCACCTCTCGGAGAAACTGCACGAGCTCCGTGGGCTGCAGAAATTTCTGCCAGTCGTGGGTCCCCGGGGGCACGATGCGCATCACGTACTCGGCCATGCCGATGGCCAGCGCCCCCGACAGCAGCGTGCGGTTGATCGTCGAGAGGAAGAGCAGGCCCCCGGGCTGCACACACGCAGAGCCAAGTGAAAACGACCGTCCATCAGTCGCCGACCGCCGTGGATGGACAAAGGCAATGGACGGACCTTGACGAGCGGCGTGAGCGAGCGGATGAACGCCCGCGGGTCCGAGACGTGTTCGATCACCTCGAGCGAGCAGACGACGTCGAACGTCTCGCCCGCGGCGACGAGATCCTCTGCGTGTGTGTGTGTGTTCAGAGGCCCATGTCAGACTCCCACTCACCGGGCCAATCGTCGGCATCTATCTACCGGTAGATGCACAGTGCAGAACGCGTGCGTACCCGAGGTTCCGCAGCGATAGTCGATGGTCCGCGTGCGTGCGTGATGCTGCGCGTGGCTGCGGGCGGCGGCGATGTTGCCCTCTCCGGGGTCCACGGACACGAGGCTGCCGCCGAGGCGGCTCAGGGCCTCCGAGAGGATGCCCCCACCGCAGCCCACGTCGGCGACGCGGTACGGGGCCAGGGGCAGCGGGTCCGTGGCGTCCGCGGGGGCCGTGCGGCCAAAGTGCGCGAGCGTCTGCGCGCGGATGTACTTGACCCGCACGGGGTTGAGCTGGTGCAGGGGCCCGACACCCGACGCGCTCTCGGGCGCCCACCAGTCGCTGCTCAGGTGCATCATTTCACGTAGCACAACAACCGTCAGCGCGTTCCCAGCGGCGCATCAGCGTGGGACGTGAAGCATGTTGTTGCCGCGTTTCCACTCCCACCTCGAGACGCGGTTGAACTTGCGGACCTCCTCATCGACGACCGTCGAGAGCAGCGCACGGGGCGTCGCGCGTCGCGACAGCAACGGCATCGACGCCGACGCCAGTGGCCAGCGGCGGAGTCCCAGCGTCGTCGTCGTCATCATGATTGCCGCCACCACAGCTTTTGGCAGATTGGGGATGTGCATTGTTCTATGTCAAAAATAGACCCCCATGGGGGGTGAACAATTTCAATCCGAGGCGTACCCTACTACATTCCATTATTTCCGATTACTCCACCCTTGCATTCATCACGATGTGGAAACTCGATATCCACTCGGCCGACGACCGACCGACCGACGGGGAGCGCGCGACGCGATGGACGGCGGAGGCAGCAACGGCGGCGGGCCCCCGGTGCCCGTGACGGCAGCACCCGCCTCCTCAAGCGCCAATGCGACCCCCCATCCGGTGCCGCCGAGCGACGACCCCCAGGCCGCCGCCAAGCGCCCGCGTCTGGACCCCAACGTCTCGGCCGCGGCAATGAACGCCGCCGTCATCGCTACGCAGAGGGCGCTGGGCGGTACCGGGGCCCAGACGGCGGCGGCGCCGCCTGCGACGGGGATGACCACGCAGCAGTTCCTCCAACGGCTCCCGGCCAACTACATGGGCAACCCCGCGTTCATGGCCATGCTCCAACAGCAACAGCAGCAGCAGCAACAACAGCAGCAACAGCAACTCCAACGGCAGCTCGCGGGTGCGTTGGGTGTCGCCAGGCGCGATGTGGAGGTGGGGAAATGGAACGCAAGCAGCCACTGACCACTGTGTTTGTCCTCCCGGCAACGATCACAGCCGCGAATCCGGCGTTTGCGATGCTCCAGCAGCAGCAGCAACAGGCCATGCTCCTCAACCTCGCCACGCAAAACCGCCTCGGACTCGTCGTCGGCGGTGGTCAAGCGACTGCAGGCGGGTCGAATGGACTGGCCGTCAAGATCCCGGCTCGGGTCGCAGGCGGAGTGGTTGGTGCGACCCCGGCCGCGCCGACGGTTGCCCCTACGCCAACTGCGAACGTCGCAGTCGCACCGCCGCCGCCTCCAGAGCCCAAGTGCTGGATTTGCCAGCGAACGGACGACGCCGTGCTAACCTGCAAAGGCGGCTGCAAGCTCCAGGCTCACGTGGCGTGTCTTGGCAGTGAGATGTTTCACGATACCCCTGGTACGTTCCCCGGTATCATCCATTGGGACCTTGGGTGGAATGAAATGACCAACACACCGTTCCAACCATGTGTGCTGTACGTAGCCGGCAAGATATGCGGCAGTTGTTTCCTCATGCCCCAAGATCGAAACGCCACCGAGAACCTCCAGAAGGGCGGTGCCGCGGGAATTTCGGTGTGTTTATCTTCTCCCGAGGGCCACTCAACCATCCGCGGAATTTCTCACTCCTCCCTGCTTCACATTCCACAGGTGCGACGAGCAATTTTGTGCCTCAATCAAGAAACTGGCACCGCCCCCAATTTTGAGAAGTTTGGTCATCTTGCCTCCCTTCGCCTGTACGAAATTGCTGAGTTAGCGGGCTACCCGATCGCCCCATTTGCTGCCAAGTTTGTCGAACCTCTGTTGCAGGTATGCATGCCGACAATCAATGCAGACTATTGCCAATCGGGATACATGCTGACTTTGTTCCTTGTCAGCGATGGATGCGAGATAAGCTTGCGCATTCTCACACGTGGCCCTTCAATGTTCGAGATGTATTTACGCTGATGATCGGACTGTACAGGTTCGTCATGGACATCCACTTCAAGTCGAGGCTTGGTTCAATAACGTCTGACACATTGTAGTATGGAGAAGGCTGGGATTTCTCAAGGATGGAGGGATGAGATCGTTACACTCGTCAAATCGAAAGATTTCAGTGCTACAGACTTCCTGGGCTGGCATCCGGCTGTCGAGGGTCCAACCGTCAAGTGCTCAAGTTTGTGCGGTTTGTGCTGCATTCGTAACCCTCCAGAGGTACGTCGTTCTCGATTCGCACATCCGCACGAATCTCCGACACAGAGTTCTAACAAAGCCCCGAACTCGTGTAGCAACTGATGTGTTCAAAGTGCCGACGACCGCTCGTCTTCCCTACGATATACACCAAGTTTGTCAGCGCACTGCTGGCGTGCTATTACGCGGGTAAGGTGCTCGTGGTACAAGCATAACATGTGTGCTTCTCACATGTTGTTAGAGCACGTTGGGATTCAGATTGGAGCTACGTCAGTCGATGTCTTCAGCCATTTGAACACTATGAGGACGCATTACAAGGGTTTGAAGCCAATCGATCATGATGGTCATGATTGGCCAATGTTCGCAGATCAGTAAGCACAACGTCGGCATCTACGTGTGATTTACAGGTCTAATCCGTTCTGTGCTGTTTTACAGAATGCGCATGATATTTGGCACTCTGGATATTGCGGGTGACTTTGGGATGCTGCAACTCAATCCTGAACATTTTGAACCAGAGGTGAAGATCATCTTCAATCCGTTGTATCTGAACCAAGCCATGATTGTCATGGAGTTCGAAGTCGTCGGTAAATTTCTCCAGTGCATGAAAATGTTCGGCCCGGCGCTGGCTACACAAGCAAGGGCGACAATTGATGAGTGCGAGCGATATTTGCTACTGAGACAGCAGCCAAACGGAAGTTGGTGCAAACCAGGTGGCTCGATTGTCGATCTATACAAGTCAACTGTTGTGTGTGCAAAGTAAGTAACTGCACAACTCCATCAATGTCAATCTTTGCGTCCTGACGATGGATCAGAGCTTTGGTCACACCTGCACTTCGCGGGCATGGCCCCATATCTGTAGATCTCAAGCGGCATCTGGAAAAATGGGCCAAAAAGACCCCTGCCTACGCCAAACGTGTGCAAGACGCAGGAAATGGCAAAGTGCTTGTGAGCAGTGCGGTCGTGCGCCCAAAAGCTCTGGCTCAGTTGAAGAAAATAGATCAGTACTACCGACGCCAGATCGTTCCGTCGGGTGGGACAAATGTATTGGAAGCTCTAGCCACACAACGCCTGCAGTCGATCCGAAAATTCCAGGTGAGGCTCTGCTTTGCCGGGATACCTGAGGTAACTCAACAACCTAATCCAGTTTCTTACTCAGGGATCCGCCCTCAAGGATGAAACAGCACCGTCAACAGATAACGAGGAAGGAGACGACGTTCAAGTCAAGTCAGAACGGTTGGACAGTGGTGAAGCGAAGCCTCAGGATGAGGAAGATGATTTGACAAAACTTAGTCTAAGCGGCGAGCTTTCGTTGTTCGATGGTCTGAAGTTCGAAGATGGAGATGTCATTGATGTCACTCAGCAAGGTGCTCTCAACGGAAGCGATAACTTCAAGGGTGAGAGCGTTGGGGACGGAGAAGTCGACACAGCCAACGATGGCGATGTACAAGACGAGGTCGATGAAACCGAAGATGACGTCTATGATGATGATCTCGACGAAAACGACGGTTCTGGAGGCGAAGGGACAACTGCAGTCACAACAGAAGATCCTGTGAATGACGCAGAGACACTACCACCTCCAGTGGAAGGGGACCATGCCCCGCTGGATGACTCGCATTCACAGTCGTCCATAGACTTGACACTTGATTTGTGATGGGTTTCTGAATATAAAATACAGCCTCTGAACTCCTCACTGCAATGTGTTGTTCAATGCACTACAGTAAACCAATAATTTGCCCCACCCCCTCGCTCTTTTCGCCTGGCCTTCTGCAGCTCACGCGCCGATGAGCCTTCATTTGACTGTCTTGTATATCAACATCAGAAACTCCGAGGTTGGGGATGAGGTTCTCCCAAGCCATCCGTGACTGAACGAAGTGATGATCAGCAAACATGCACAGGTGCCGTAAAACACAATCACACTAAATACCTGAGTGTGGTAATCCAGCTCAATGTTCGCAAGGGCGAGTAATGCGTTTTTGAAGTCTGACGCCTTGCCGGTATCCATCCGCCTGGACTCAACTTTCAGACTCGATGCAATAAAATGAACTTGCTCGCGTGCATGGTTCATTCGGTCTTCTGCAGATGCCATTTTTTGCTCAGCCCGCATTGCAGATGCGGCTGCCCCACTGCTAGCGCGAGCTGCGGCAAATCGTTCCTTGTTCCTTTGCATACTGGCGTTGGCTTGCTGAACTTCATGGATCGCAGACTCTCGATTGTTCATGACGGTCTGTTGAACAGGAGTCAAAATCTATCGATTCCCTCCACCGCAACAATCGCGAATCAGACCTTAACTGCATCAACTTTGCCGGCTTGATACCTAACTACAGAGACGTACATGGACAACAATTTGTCCAGCTGTGTATTTCCGTCAATGCTCATTCAAATCAAGAATTTGACATCAAAGGTCAAAGACGTTGATTTACCTGGTCCTGGTAAACGTTGGATATATTCTCGAACAAATCACCAGTCACCTTGGGGGATTGTGAGTCTGATCTGTCCATCCACACCGTTCAGATACACGAATGCGTACTCTACCTCCGAAAGGTGACGCATCTCGTCATCTCGTTTTTCGTGAGCTGCAAGAGCAGTGAGGTAGCTTCCAAATCTCGACATCTCGTATCCTTCGCTCCGTTGTGCAGCGTATACAACGTCGGAACAACGCTTCACCTCTGCGATTCGTTTCTCGTACTCGTCCAATTGATCCCCAATCTATGAAAATAACAATACATAAAGAAATTACCACCACATATTGTTGAGCATTAGAAGTGCACCCACCTTCAGGTAGTCATCATCGTTTGGAATTTCGACAGGCTGGACATTCGAGGCGAGAAAAACTCCATCTTTCAATGAACTCCAAAGCGACGTTACCGAAGCAGTCGTAGGAACATATGCAGCTGCAATAGATGGGACTTTCAGGAGCTCCTTCCCGGATATTAATCCCTTGAGAGAGGTCGTTAACAACGTTCACTCAGTGGTGAGGCATCACAAAGTCGGGCCGAAATTTTGCCGTACCTCATTGCTTGCAGTCAAGAAGATTTGTAGTTCGAGTGTTTGTGAGAGTTTAGAGTGGGTGCACACTTCGTTCTATCATACACGAGGGACATCAAACGTGGCCTCCAATCATCGCACGCCTCCGTACTTACGATGAAATGTTCCAAAGCTTGACGACGTTCCTCGACAAACGTTGCGTCCATGTTGCCTGTCCACCTCTTTTCCGGCAGCGGCGGAATAATCGTTCCTGCCCCGATCAAAGCATTCTCATCAACACCATGGTTTATCATTGTGCGACCTGGACCAAAACCAACCTTTGAATTGCATCAGCAAACGTTGGTGGAGCCACTCGAAGTCACTGAAGCGGCGTTTCACTTGCGCCGTTGTGCATGGGAACCGGACACAATTGGTCTTCACACCATGCAATTGCTTTAGCCATGGGAGATGCAGTCAGGACACGCGGTTGTTCGCACGTACTTTGGTCGAGATGACGTATTGTGTGTAGCGTGAGTATCCCGAGCCCACGACAACGGGCGTGCTCACACCGACGGCGAATTCACGTCGAAAGTCGGGGATAAGCTCATCGGGAACCTGCGAAACACCCGCTGAGGACATCCCTCAAACGACCTCGGCGACCAAAAAAAAAAAAAAA
>JAADYI010000082.1:0-34277 GCA_023338185.1 Lagenidium sp. CBS 127285
CCCCCCCCCCCCCCCCCTCGCACACGCTTGTGCTCAACGCTCAAAACGCACGTGACAATGTCGTCGACCGCAGCGGCGATGCCATGGGACGCTGAGGCCAGACACCACAGCTCAGTGCGCATCTCCATCGGCGTCTGCACCTCTTTTCGACGTACCGAGCTTCTTCACATACGTCTCCCTCGTCTTGGTCGAGTTGTTCGTCTGCGCGATGAAATCCTCCATCAGCCGCAGCGCATGTCGAGCGCACGAGTCTCAAACCAGCAAACGCACGACAAAGACCACGCGCTTGCCGAGGGAGCGGAGGAGCTCCAACATCTCGGTGGTCCCCGGGACCAGGGTGTCGCCGCACCAGAGCACTGGTAATGTAGAGTGCGTCAGCGGGTGAGAGAGAAAGAGAACGACGCCAAGATGAGCCCCGATCGGCCACCGACGGTTGCGATCACAACGGGACGCACCGCCGTCGCAATCGAAGAGAAAGGCGTCGAGGCCATTGAGCCACGAGCGGAACGCCGGGGCCGTGAGACGAGGGATCATCGTGACGCGCTTGTGCTACGGGGAGGGAGGGATGACTGGGGCGGAGGGAGGGGCACGTTGATGCTCGAAGGCAGGAACAAGTGTGGGGTGGCGCGGTTTTCACCTGCCAGTTGGTCAACTGCCTGTTGGGGGGCGGAGACCAAAACCTGCAAAACGAGACAAGTCGGATGATGACGTACGCTGGACGGGCATCCGGCGTCACTGCGAATATGCAATTCCTCTGCATCCCAAATTACAACATCACGAACAGTATCCCCATCGTTACCTTTAATATCGTATACGGGTCTAGGAAGTGATGGCTGCTTGATCCAATCGGGATCTTGAGGAGCACACGTTGGGTTTTGTCATCTACTCGCAGCCTCCCAACACCTCGAACTGCGCACTTGCCGAGCCCCCGACGCCGAGACGGCGTTGGAATATCAATCGACAAAAGCCGCGCTATCAAACTCAGGCCTTGGTCTCCCGGTGCAGCTGATTCACGGTGTCGACCGATGGCACGTAAAAGTCGGGAATTTGGTGTGAGTCCGTGATTGTGGGGAGCTCCTCGACGTGGGTCACGCCGGAGAGCACGAGGAGCGTCTGGATGCCCCCACGGCGGCCAAACTCAATGTCCGTCGAGAGGCGATCACCGACCTGCCAAAGACAACGGCGGCAGGGAGTGAGAGGTTTGGCATTTGCCCACGTTGGCCATCATCCGTACCATGCACGTCCGCTGCGGGTTGAGGCCGTAGGTGGCCATGATGGTCTTCAGGAGATCCTGCGAGGGCTTGCCGATGATGGCCTCGGGGCGGCTGTGCCAACAGCGAGTGGAAATGACGTTGGTGGTCGGCTCAGGTGCCCAATGGGTGATGTAGCCTCAGCCAGACCAACTTACCGGCCGATGGCAGTCGAGATGAAGTCGACCATGCAGCCGCCGCCAGGGAGGATCGCACCATCAACGGGGAACGTCTGATCCCTGTTTCGTCCATCAACGCAGCACAGAGCACAGGGATTTGGGGCGAGGGCCTCGTCAACACCATGGAGAGATTGGCGTCTTCTTTAATTGGAACGTACGGATTCGTGCCGATGAAGCGACAGTCGGGATTCTGACGAATGCAGCACGCGGCATAGGCGAATTTGAAGTATGAAACGTGACTGTGCCCGAGTCAAGCGAGGATCAGTCTCACAGTTGACGGATGAGGGATGTATATGTGACGGTACATACCGATCGAGCCCCGCGACGACTGCGCAGACGTCCTTGTCCACGACAAACGGCGTCGGCAGGTCACGTTTGTCCCCATCATCCAGGCCCAAGGGCTCGAAGCCCTCGTTCTTCAGCTCCTGGGCGAGGCCGCTCTCACCGACGACGTAGACCTTGCCGGTGATTCCCTGGTCTTTCATGTACTTGACCGTCGCCCACGCGGATCTGCGGGTGGCATCGAAGGTGTGAGTTCTCCGTCGAGGTTTCAAACCCACAACGACATTGACACGTACGTGACAATGTCATCGACGGTTGATGGGATGCCCTGGGACGCTGATGCCGCAACCAACAAGACATCAGCAAAGCACGCCCTCCGTCGTCGAGACAATGCATATGAAGGACCGACCGAGCTTCTTGACGTAGGCATCACGGCACTTGGTGGAGTTGTTGGTCTGGTCATCGATGTTGAATTGAATCCAGCGTCAGGCACGTGCTTGATCATCCCAGCGTGCCAACACCAAGTGGTCGTGGACGCACCACAAACACCACGCGCTTGCCGAGTTGTCGGAGGAGGGCGACAAATTCCTTGGCCCCTTCGATGGCCGCGTCCCCGCGCCAGAGAACTGGATCATGTTGATGGCAGGAGTCGGCGCAGGTCAGTCAGCCCACTTCTTGTCTTGCCACGCCCGCGGCTGTGGGCTTGTCGCCAACGGCCATCACGCGACGAACGCACCGCCATCGCAGTCGAGGAGGAAGGCGTCGAGGCCCCCGATCCACGCGTTAAATGCCTCCGACGTCAGCTGCCGCGCCATTGCTTGTGTTTGGTCTTGCGGCTTGGTGTCGTTTCTCTAATGGGTGTTGTGCGATTCCAAAGGGGAGGCTGCCGCTGCGTCATCTGCGACATGTGGCGGTCATAAGTATCCCTTGCTCGAGTGGCATACTGAATGTCACTGCGGTATTTGTATTTTGCAGTGGATAGTCCCGGATATCAAGCTAACAGGCAACTTGGAAAAAGTCAAATCAGTTTTGGGGCGGGCACCTGATCTTTAGATGGCCCTCACCAATCGCCAAGTCAGTTTGCGTGGCGGATTATCAGCATTGGACTGTATTTAAATGTTGAAGAGCACACATAGTGATTCAATGTCCTCGTCGAGGAGCCCTGAGGGTGATTCGAGAGGCTCCAGATCGTGATTGGCCAAGGTCTGAGGAGGCAGATGACCGTCCGGCCTCAACGCAACGAGTGTGGGCTCCGTGAAGGCATGTGTGGAGAGTACTGGCGAGTGAGGCGAAGTTGGCGTCGAGTGCATGCTCGGGACTGGAAAAGTGGGCTGTAGAGCGTGGCTCGTGGAAAGTTGTGGTGACAATGGTGATGCCGGTGCCGAGTTTAATCCCGGAACGACGAACGCGGGCTCGAGCGCGTGGTGACTGAAGAAATGTGTAGATAACGGTGAAGACGGTACCGAGAGTGCACCCGCGGCGGCGGCGACTGTTGCCATGGCCTGTGTGGCAGCGGCTTCTGCAGCGAGGATCTCATGATAGGCCCGAACAGCCTCTTGCTGTCGCCGCTCTTGCCGTTTGCGCTTGTCGAGTCGACGTTGATTACGATTTGCCATGTCACGATGCACTTCGCAGAACATGTGGAGGCCTCCCGTGCGCTTGGTCGTCCGGGGGTTCGTACATCTCTTGCTTGCGTACCGGCAAAGTAGGTCCTCGCTCTCTGGGGCGTTGTGGCTCATAGTAAGAAGCATGTCGTCGTTGCCTTGCGCGTTGGACGTCGTATTCATGTGTGGGATGTCGGGGGGCCGTCGCTGATAGCAATGGTGGCATTCTCAGGCATACCGTCGCGAGAGGAATACGATAATGATGATAGCCAGGTGAGTTTTAGCTTGTCGGCGGATATCTTTGTGTCCGCTCATTCACAGACTCGGCGGCGTGTCTTATATATCTACTGGCACCACCTCATGGGTCCACTCGGCGGGAGTTGAGCAAAGGCATGTGATGACGCGTTCTGCCGGCGAAATCCGGCATGACGTCTCGACAAGTGAAGCCACTTGACGCATGCCCAACTCTGTCTCTCCGCGGCGATGCGGAGGATTCCAATTCGAAGCATTGTCCCCATTGTACTGTGCGATCATCCGATGGGAGAATTCAGTGAGTCGAGTCACCGTGTCACAGGAATTATGACCATGAATCCGGCAAGGACAAGAAATCCACTGATACGTGCCATCAATATCAATATATTCGATTTGGAGAACAAGCGGACATACTTTATTTCATATTAACTCCAAGATACGCTCTCGTTGTACTCTTTCTATTACCACTGGAAGTATTACATAAATTCAGGTGCCACAAAGCATTTTCGCTGTGCATGTAACAATTCAGGTGCTCGATCACTACGATTTACCTTTCTCACCTTACAATCTATTGCCAGTTCGTCCTGCCATTATCAACAGAGTACCCCTGTTCGACTGATCAAAAAGGAAACAAGCGTACAATCATGTGCATGGATGCATTCAATTCCTTCAATGCAGTGCACTGCCAGGGGACACAACGGTGCCAACCTGGCAGATTAACAATGCCAGACCCCTTTTGATATCTCTATCAGCGGAGCTGGATACCATCCCGTAGGCGGCAGCACCGGATACAACAGAAACAATCGCAACATATTCGTCTAGACAAGGATCCTTTCTTTCGTCGTGCTTGCTCACAATCAAGGCGCATGGCCGTGTAATTCCGATCTTTCTTACCACTCACCATACTGCGCTAGTTGGGCATCCACACGTGCAACGACATCAGCGGGGAAGCCCTCGACGCCTTCAGCGTCGAGCTTGGCAAGCTCCTTCGTCGTGATGAAGACGACGTTGTCCGGACGGAGAGGCCGCTCAGGTCGCCAGCGGGCAAGATACAGACGTTCGCGACCACCCTGGCGCACACCGCTGATCGAACTCCGGCCCCGCCAGATCTCCTGGTAGACAAAGTCGACTTCGTCCTTCTCGAGCTCCAGCGGGCGGCCCGTCGACCGCTCGCGCTCCTGGAGCTTGTGATAGAGCTTGTGGCGCTGTTCACGGGAGAGTCGGCCGACGCCCTCCGGAATGAACGGCCGCTTGGCGAGGTCACAGAGCACGTAGGCAGCCATGGCCTGGCCAAAAAGTGCGGGCATGGTCCCTAGGACCGGAATGACCCGCAAGCGAAAGTGCTCGACGTTGCCAAACTCCTGGGGCTTGTCTCGCTGCTCGGGGTCCAATGGCAAGAGCTGCGCGACCACCTTCTCGCTCGAGTAGACGGTCGTGATGGCCTCCGTGTCGACGCCTTGCTTCCGGAGAAAGTAACGCATCTTGGTCGCGAGCGGGTCCCGGACGGCATCGGGCATGCTTCCGATCTGCAGCCGAGTCGGATCGGCCTTGCCGCCGGCGCCCATGGCCGTGATGACCTTGAGCCCCATGCGCGTGACCGCCGCGAGGAGGGCAACCTTGGTCTTGACGTCATCAATGCAGTCCACAACATACGTCGGGTGCCCGGCGAGGAGCTCATCGGCGGCCTCGGCCTCGAACATCCGCACGACATCCTCAATTTCACATCGAGGGACGGTCTCGAGCAGGTGGCGCTTCATGGCCGTGACCTTGGGGATACCCACATCCGCACGCGTCGCGACTGCGTGACGGTTGAGCGACGAGAGTGTGACGTTGTCAAAGTCGATCAGCCGGAGACGCCCGACACCCGAGCGCGCGAGCAGGTGCGCGGCGTGAGAGCCCACACCGCCGACGCCCACGACGATCACGAATGCGTCCTTGATGTGCGCGTAGCCCTCCTCGCCAAAGAAACTCCGAATCCGTGAGAGCTGCTCGAGCTCGAGCTCGTCCTCCATCGCCGACGTAGCCTGCAACTGGGACTGCTGCTGCAGGAGCAACTTCTTCTTGGTCGCGCCATTGCGGCGACGGCCGTAGCGATCATACGCCGCCTGAGCAGCGAGCGCCGCCACGACGCCGAGCGCGAACGCCCCGACGAGCTTGACCATTTAAAAGCTCGGAAGATGATGGGAAGGGTGACGTTGTTCTGAACCAACGAATGTGCACGTGTCCCTCATTGGAGGAAGCAAAATGAGGGACGGAGAGGACGTTATGGCGACGCTATGTTGCTGGTTGCCTTTCCCTCGTCATCTGTGACGTGCGCAATCGATAGAACTGCTCGCGGGATATCACCACATCATGCACTTCTGAGGCCCTGAACTTCTGCCTCCAGCTCCTCCTGTGCACGAGTCAGTGACTAAATTCGTCGATTCTCCACGCAGCCGTCGTACACACCAGATCCTTGGCTCTTCCCTCGAGCTCAGCGGCGAGGACATCAATCTGATCATAACGCGTTCGTTTGAGTTTTTTACACATACCAAGAATCTGTCGCGTGAAACGCACCAGGTGGTTGAGTTGGGGCGCGAGGATGGGCGGGATGCTCTCGTCGGTCTCAGCTGGTTGAGCCTTTTTCGACGGAACGGACTTCGATCGACTCTTCGTCGCGTTTCCCCCGCGATTCTTGAGGCCATTGGATTTCTGCATTGATGTGGGATCGGGAAGTACCAACGCGATGGTTTTCTCCAGTTGAGCGAGAAGCTCCGTGGCCTCGAGCGTACTGGAGTGTGAGTGCCTGAGTTCGCAATAGAGGTGAATGCCATCGACTTGATGGTCACAACACTGCACAACATCGCAACATTATGACCTGGCATATCGTAGGAGAGGATCGATCTCGGGACCGGTTGGGCGTGGCTGATCTTCTCCCATGTCGGTCTGAGATAACGCCGGAGGACTCTCCATTGAAGTCACTGCTAGCTCCTCTAACGACAGGCTCACTTCGTCGGGGTCGATCAGCTCCAACTTGCCTAGTCCTGTACTAGACAGATAGGCATCACTCGGAATCTTAGATGAGATCTGCAGTGGCACAGGTGCGTTCGTGTGAGCAGCACCACAGAACGAGTGAAGTGCACGGGGATGCCACAAACCGCATAGCTCGGGATAAGGTTCAAGTTGGCGCCCTGGAGATCCAACAGCGAAGACGTCGTGACGCCGAGCACCTGCTGTCGTCGCGCGAAACCGTTGTACTTGCTCAGTGCCTCGGGATACGTCTTGTGGACGTAGTCATGGATCCAATGAAGGAACTCGAAGTGTTCTTGAAAGACTCCATCTACGAGCTTACGAATTGGCACTTCCTATCCTCACACCGCACGTATCTTGGTTGAGCTATAAGGGCGACGCGACAAAAGAAAGCGATCTTGCCTTGCGGATATCACATGCGTGAAAGGCGCGAACTAGGACCCGGAAGTTCCGTTCGTATTCGGTTCTGGAGCGGGCATGAAAGTTGATCTGCTGTAGTTGAACTTTGCCCGGGTGCAAGGCATCAAAGATCTGGCAATAGGCGATGCCGTCGGCGAGGTGTTCGAGCTGCGACAGCGACGATGAGCGTGCATCGATAATGCGGCCTCGAGACTCGCCCACATGAGTCGCTAACCTTGGTGTAGTCGGTCTCCAGCAGCTCATTGAGCCACGCAAGGAGCTCGAGACGCCCTATGCCGCGAGATTTCAGCCTTCGGATACTCATTGTGATCAAGATCCTCGTGGAAAGCCAAGCAACACGTGTGCGACGGTTGGGCTATCCACCTTGGTTTTCGTATCACATAAAAATACTGCATACTGTATATCCCTATCCATTCTAGCTGGCCCGTGCGATCATGGCGTGTTCGCGTCTTCGTGAACTGATGCGAACGCACGCGAGAAAACCTGCAAGCCCTTCGTGCATCTGCTCCCACAGTCGCTGAACTGTACAGTACAATCCCTACAAGAACAAGAACAACTTTCTCCACCAACCAAAGGCGGCGTCCCACTCATCTCCGACCGCATAGACAGTTGACGTTCGAGGAGCTTCTCTTCTCTGCAAATTTTTGTTCTCTGAGTCAATTTCTGTTGATAACCAAGATCCAATAGTCTTTCACCGTCTGTGAATTCAAGCGGTGTTCGTCGGCGTGACCCGACCACACATCGCGTTCTTCGTGCTCGGCGTGGCGTCCTCCTCCGGTCATTGAACCGGCTGCTACAGTAAACTGGTCGTCCGCCGGCCCGCTCTCGTCTGCGTTGCATTGTCCCCCGCCCATCGGCGCATCCTGCTCCACCAGCACCGCATCACGAACAGCAACAGCAGCAGCTCACGAGAGCCCCCAAGCCTTTCAGCGGAACCCCCAAGCGGGACCATGCACGAGGTCCAATCGACGTCGCCGACGGGCTCGTCGACCCCCGGGATGATGATGACGACGACGACGACAACGACGACAACGACGACGATGATAACGACAGCGACTAGCGCGACACCGCCGCCCACGGCCGGTCCTCCACTGCCACCACCATCGCGCTGGCGCCGCCCCAAGGCCAAACGCAAGCGCAAAGGGTGGGGCCCGTACCAGTCGGTCACCCGGGAGCGCTCCGTGGACTTCAACCTCACGCTCGACGTCCAGGCCCTCCGGCAGGAGATCCAGCAGATGACCGTGGCCCGGGACCTCCTCCGCGAGCGCCGCCACGCGCCCTCGGGGGCCCTCCTCGAGATGGCGCGCGAGTACTGCCGCTTCTTTCGCCATGGCTTCCAGGTCGCCCGCCGGGGCCCCCGCCGCACGCGGCAGATCATCGACGCCGATGCCCAGTGCGCCTTCCTCCGTGCCATCGTCGACGAGGATGTGGACCTGGGCAACGGCCTCCGGGGCGTCGAGATCATGATCGAGCAGATCCGCCGGTACTCGGTCTTTCTCCGGTTCATCTGCATGGACATGACCCAGTATGAGGTCCTCGTCCAGGACGACAACGTCTTGGGCACTGACGTCGGGCCCAACAGCAGCAGCAGCAGCGCCGTTGAGGACGAGTCGGCCCAGGAGATCGTGATCCGGGCCTCGGGGACGCTCCACTTTGCGATCCTCCGCGAGACCGTCGCGGGGCTCTTCCCCCACGTGCTCTCGGACCCGTGGCTCCTCGGGCGGCTCGTCGGGGTCAAGGTGGCCCCCGCGGCGTCGATCACCTTCTACTTCAACCCCCAGGGGCGACTCATCCGCTACCACACGGCCCTGGACTTTGTCCAGACCTTTGTCGAGGTCCTCCAGGACCCCACGGACGTCGCCGTGCTCCTCGGTCGGGCGCTCATTGGGGACAATTGCATGCTCGGGGTCACCCACGGGCAGGTGCAGGAGCTCGAGGTCGACGCGATGGAGCCCTTGCCTGGGCTTGACCACCCCAACGAGCCCCCAACAACCTCGATATCGACGATGACCCGCCACGAAGCCATCGCCTGTGGCTACTTTGCGGCCGTGGGCGAGGAGGACCGGACGTACGAGTGGGTCGAGGCCCACGTGGCCCCCATCGTGAATGTCGCGGGGCGGCAACAACGGCGCGATCAGCTCCGAGCACTGTGGGGACGATTCTCGGAGGCCTTTGCCCGAGTCCAGCTCACAAGGACCTCGACGCCGGTCCTGGGCTTTGAGCTCGACCAGCTCGTCGTGCGGTGCGAGGGCATCTACCATCTCACGATGGACCGTGAGACCATCGCCCGGCTCCTTCCCCACGTCCTGTCGTCCTCGGAGTTGGTCGAGCGGCTCCTCGGGGCCGAGCTAGCGTGCCCCATGACCATGGACCTGTGGTGGGCGGACGAGGGCGGACTGATCACGGCCATCGACGAGGTCGTCGATCTCGACGCCGGGCTGATGGGCGTCCTCCCGTGTCCCCAGGATCGGGCGTTCGTGTTATCCGATGGCCCTGCCACAGGACCCAACGGCGGCGTGCTGCTGGTCGCGTGGCTCGGCTCGCTGCTCAAGTAAAACTTGAAAAATGAGACAACAAGGTCATTGAATTTGCTGTTAGCGTGGTGGGGGGGTTCAAAACAAAATGATCTCAGTCGTCTCTTAGACGAATGTGCTCAACGTGCTCTCTCTCACACGCTGCTCTCTATCGACAAGCTCAGTTCTTCTTCTTCCCGCTGCCTCGTCGGGAAGTCGAGACCGGGGCGTGCGCCGAGGACGGTTGCTTCTTCGCGGTCATCGTCGGGGTCGTCGTCGGCGACGGCAGCTGCTTGCGAGAGGCCTTGCGGTTGACCTTCTTGGTGCGCTTCCGCGCGCACTTGCCGCAGCAGAGACCACAGGTCGCGACGCACAGGGCCGTGTACAGCAGCCACAGGATCACGCGCACGACGAGGCGGACGAGCATGATGACCATCGGGATGGCCACGAGCCCCAAGACCGAATCCACAATCGTCGGTGCATAGGGCGCGACAGTCGGGTTCTGCTTCAGCACCGTCACGGCCTCGGCGCGGGCCGCAATGAATCGCTTGACCGCGAGCTTGTATGCCCGCTCGGCGCTCCGCGTGGCCTTCTTCACCTCGGCATCGACGAGGGGCTTGTACGTCTTGACGTAAGGAGCCGTCGCGCGCTCCAGCTCGACGAGCATCGGATCGACCGTGGCCGCGAGGTGCTCCTTGTAGAGCTTGTCGGTCGTCTCACAGAGCGAGGCCTTGTACGCCTCGAGGGTATCGAGCGCCTGTTGGATCCCCGTGGTCTGCTTCTGAGTGCGGGTGAGTTGGGCGCGGAGCTTCTCGACGGCCGTGGTCGCGACGATCACACCCTCGTCGTAGTACGACGACAGCAGCGATGAGATCGAGAGCTTCTCGTCCATCTTGGCCAGCTCATCGCGCAGGGCGGCGTTCTTCTTGCGCGACGCCGCCACGTCCCGCTCGAGAGTCTTGACCTGCGCCGAGACCTCGCCCAACTTGGCCTTGGCGGCCGTGGCCTCTGACGTGCGCTCGGCGAGCGTCGCCGTCTTCTCAGCGAGGCGCCGCTTGAGGTCCTCGATGGTCTTCTCCAGTGTCGCAATCTGCTCGCGGAGGTCGGCGAGGGCCGACGCGTGCTCGGTCGCGGTCGCCGTGAGCTGTTCGCGGAGCCCGTCGATCGTCGCCGCGGCCTCGCGCTCGGCGACCGCGAGGCGCTCGGCGGTCTCACGATGCTTCTGCTGCTCGTCACCTACGCGGGCCTCGACGGCCGCGAGGTCCTCCTGGAACTTGGCCGAGGCCGCGACGAGCTGCTTCTCCCACTGGGCGTTCTTGGCCTCGAGGGCCCCGATCTGGGTCTCGTACTGGCCCACCGCCGCCGGGGCCAGGCACTCACCGCCGCTCGTCGCGGGGTCCGACGCAAGACTGGGCCGGGCGACGGCCGCCGCGGCGATGGTCGCGACCAGCAACAGCGCCGACGAGGGACGCACCATCAGATAAGAGAGAGAGAGAGACCGAGTGCAAGGGTGCGAGGATGCAAAAGTGAGAATGGGGATGATGCGATTGACCCGCCACGCGTATCCCCTCGGGAGCTGAAGTGGAGGAGGAGAAGCGCATCAAAAAAGAACACTCAGCACGTGGAATAAAACAGCAAACGAGCAAGGATAGGGGTTGCACTGTAAAGTACCAGAAAAGGATACAGGTGAAAACAACACCAGACAAAATGACGTTTGAAACACAACGTGGATTGACACCGAGTGTACCCTTCCTTGTCAAGGGTTAGACACAGGGCAACTTGGATGTGATTTGGTTTTTGTGCGTGTTCGTTGTGTGGGTTGGTCACTTGGCCTTGTTGAACGATCCCGTGACGCGCACAGGTAGCTCGACTGCCGGGCCGGTGGCGGCGGTGGTGCCATTGGACAGCGCCTTTTGTTCTTGGTTCTCAATGTGAACGTGGATCTCTGAGTTGGTCAGAGGCATCACGTCCGCCCCTCGGCCTCTACAGATGTGGACATTTGACGAGTTGAGCACTAATGGGGTCGCACTAGCAACTTGCACGTGCCAACTCACACTGCTGGAGGCGGCGTAGCTAGAGGATTGACCTCATGTAGATTTGCCATTGCTTCTAGGAACGCCTTCGGCTTGATGAATGATGTCGTCCCGATGATGACATCTCGTTTCTCACTTGCTCGAAGTTCATAAACGCTTCGAAGCTGCAAAAATTCGTATCACTCAGCTTTAACAGGGGTTATATCATCAATGTATCGCTCACCTCCGCATACGTTGCCCCACCGCAGACAAATACGAGCATTTTCTCGCCCGAGAACTGGACGATATCCTGTCGAATTAGCCACGAATGTCAAAAATTACTGTGGAGACGAGAACACATGTTCATCGTACCGATCCGCTCTCTGTTTTCGCTCCAATTTTTGTCTGTACCTTCCTGTGTCCCCGCAAACGTATTCAGAATCATACCAACCAGAGCAGTCGAACAATCACATACTTCCTCAGCGAAATGGGACCCTTCGACTTCTTCCCATCGTCAGTAGCACTCGAAGACTGCAGCGGAGGTGCAATAATGTACGGGTATTCTTGCTCATCCAGCTTGTTCTTAAGTGCACGTTCGAGGATCAATTTGATTCTGGGTTCATACCGAGCATTCGAATACTCGACTTCGGTCGCCTTTTTCCCGGCTTCTTTGATCTCTTCCGCGCTCAAGATGCTGTTGCCATTTTGCTTGTACAAGCCACTCCCACCGACATGAAGGAGATTGTTCATAGCCCAGTCGAACTTCTTAGATAGATTAGCCCCTTGGATTACTTTCCGCTTTTCAGGCTCTTTCATCGTATCTTGTGTCAAGGTAAAAACAACTGCTACCCGAAATCGATCGGCCTCTGAAAGCTTTGGGTCCTTGAAGAGATCCTCTAACTGCTTGACTATATTACTTGACTTGATTTTCTTCCCAGATTCGTCGACCCCGGATGCCATACATTGTTCTATGTTCGATGCTTCGAGCAGACTTGACTTTGTAAAAATGTCCATTGCTTTCCCCGCCAGCCACAAATGTTGCGACAACTTTCCGAGCATCTCTCGATACTCTGGCAACTCACGTAGCGCGGCAGCCATGGATCGGAGGTCGGTACTTTTGCCACGACCAAGCGATGTGCCAGCATTCGATGCCGAGAGTTGTGTCATTCGTTTCCCGATTTCTTCACTCACCTTTGCAATGTGCGTATGCCGATATTCAATCCAGAACTTGTCGTTCTCATTGAGAAACGCTGTCTTGGTCACCGTCCCGGCATTAGTCTCGGCCGGATAGGTAATTTGCTCCTCTTCAACATCAATGAGATCGTAGATCAATGCCTGGAATGTGCTCTCGTGCATCACAGGGGCGACCATATCTTGGCCACGGTCGATGAAAAAGAGCGTCCCGCGGTTGGCAGCGTAGGTGAACGAGTCATTCTTGGCGACAAACTCATTCATCTTGGCCTGAAACATCTGCGCGAGTTGTTCCATCCGTGGTTGATCGGCCTTGTAGCGGACGTATGGGTACTCCTCGAGCGTCGCGCAGACCGAGACCAGTTTCTCGCAAATCGCCTTCATGATCTTGCCGTCCTCGCGCTTGACCGCCGGGGAGTACAGTTGGTGGAAGGCCTCGTGCATGTCCAACGAGAAGGCGCACTTTTCAAGGGCCAAAAAGTCCACGTGGACCTCCTGGAGGGCCCGGAGGCGGGGCAAAAGCCCGTGGGCGTTCTTGAGCTCCTCGAGGACCGGGTCCTCGGCGTGGCTGAGAAAGTAAAGATACGCGTCATTGTACTTGGGCTTGTCGGTGACGGCAAAGTCCGCGGCGACCTTGCGGACGTTCTCCGGGGTCGGCTTGATGAAGTAGACGACATTCATCTCGGGGAAGGGCTGACGCTGGAGCTCGAGGCGCTCGATGATCGAGACCCCGCAGTCCGTGAGGTCGCTCATCCGGACGGCGTACGAGAGGATCCGCGTCGTGTGGTCATCGACGACCAGGACGACCCACCCGCGGGTGAGCTGCGTCACGTGCTTGAGCATCTTGACGAGGATCTTGTCCTGGACGACCTGCCGGAGATTGACATCATGGGCATTCGCCACGGCCCCGCCACCCGCGCCGTCCATTGGTGGTCCGCCGGAGAGGACGAAGTCTAAGAGCTCAATAGAGAGAGAGAGCACACGCGTGTGTGTATGAGCTGCCGACGACGTCGCGATGTGGATGCGATTTGCCCCAATGCGGACGTTGGGTGTTGGTGAAACCACCTGCTCATCGACTTCAACACTGGAAATGGCTCACAAAAGTGCACGTCGCCCATCCACAACAGCATATCATTCCTCCCCCACTTTTAAGTGCGTACGGGACAAAACGAACTTAGTGGGCTGTTGTTTTGGCGGGAACACATTTGGTGCCGCCACAGGTTGCGCCCATATCTCATCGTCATTGCTCTCGCCACACCGAGTCACCATGTTGAACGTCGGGAACAACCGCCGCCGGGAGCTTCAGGAGCAGCGGAGCAGCGGCCCTGGGGCGACGCTGTCCATGTACAATGAGCCCCCGCTTGTTGAGGTCTCGCTCGAGGAGTTTGAGGAGTATGCGATCGATCGCCTCCACGGTACGTGTGGGGGGCGAACCACCAGAACCTCGTTTGACATCGGAGACGACTGATGGATGGCTTGCTCGTGGCCTCGCTTTTGCGACAGTGCTCAAGGCCGTCGAGGTCTATCGCCTCCGGAGTGTCGCCCCCAAGGACAAGGAGAATCGCCTCGACAAGGTCATCAACAAGCACATGCCGCTCCGGACGACCGGGCCCCTGAGCTCCAAGCGCGCCGAGTCCGATGCCGTACGTACATCCCCTCGCACACACACACACACGTACAGACATGCGTGTGTGAGTTGCTGATACTGACGAGATGTCGTCGTGAAAGGTCAAGGACGTGCTCTCGCACTTCTTTCTGCGCATGGCCTTTTGCCAAACCGAGGAGCTCCGTCGGTGGTTCCTCTCCCAGGAAAGCGCACTCTTCCGGTAAGTTGCGGGAACTTTGAGCCATCCAACAAAGGCACGAGGATGCTGAGTGTGCATGCGTGTTGTTGATGTGTGTTACACTAGCCACCGCCTCGACAAGATGACCCGGGAGGAGAAGGTCTACTTCATGAAGCAGAATGGTATTGCCTATGAGGAGGCGACAATCCGGGACGTCGAAGCCCGCTCGACCCAGCTCAAGGCCGTGCGGGATGCGCACGTGATCGACAAGAAGGACCGCTTCGCACCGCTGCCGGCCTACTTCAAGGTCCCGTTCACGGAGGCCTTGGACCTCGTAGGGACGCGAAAGGTCTACCTCGAAGCGGGGATCGCCTACGTCCCCTTTGAGCACGTCGTCTCGTTGCTCTACGCAACCTTCCGCGCAAATGTAAGCACCTCCCGGGGTCGAGCGCTTTCGATTTGTATGTTAACCCGCGTTACGTTCCTCCTCACAACAAACAGCTCTCCAAGCAACTCGCCTCGGCATTCCGCAAGTACAATCGCTCAGTGATCAGCAAGGACGAACGACTCGCCCCCGTCTTATCGAACCTCGCCAAGCACCACATTGACGCGGACTATGCACCGCAGAACCCGCAGATTGGTGGGGAGCACCGGATCACCCCAGACATGATCGATACACTCGCGCCAACGTCAATGCCATTGTGCATGCGCTCGCTGCACAAGGCCATCAAGGTCAACCACCACCTCCGCTTTGCCGGTCGTCAGCAGTATGGTCTCTTCCTCAAGGGCACGGGTCTTTCCCTCGACGATGCCATCGCATACTGGCGGCAGGAATTCTGCAAGAAGATGTCGGTTGACGATTTCAACAAGAAATACGCCTACAACATTCGCCACAACTACGGCAAGGAGGGTAAGCGCAAAGACTACGTGCCGTACAACTGCATGCGGATCATCAGCGGCGAGCCACCCAAGGCCGGTGAATACCATGGCTGTCCCTTCCGTCACTTCGAGGAGGAGCACCTCCGCAAGGCCCTGCAGGGTCTATCCGAGCCGGATAAGCACGAGATCGTCTCTCTCGTCCAAGGTCGGCACTTTCAGGTGGCCTGCAAGAAGCACTTCGAGGCGTCCCATCCCGGATGCGATCCGGACATCATGATCGACCACCCGAATCGTTTCTTTGATGAGAGCCGCAAGTACTATGCGGCCAAAAACCAAGGTGTGAACGTGACGGCAGCATCCTCATAGAGCGAGCCGTTCGCGTCTCCAAAGAGGCAATGCCAATCATTGGAAGTGTATTTTATCAATATAGGCAGTGGCGCTCGAAGTGCTGTTTGAGCTCAGTCGGTGCCTATTTGGTTGCCGGCGTCGTCCTCCGCCTGCGCTGTCTCCCGCGTGTACTTCCGAATAGCCGTATCGACAAATTTGCGAAAGATAACCTGCCACAGACGGCTATGTGAGGTTCTTGCCTGGTGAGAAACGTCACTGCGAGAGCAACGCACCAGCCGCAGAAGACGGCGATCCGAGCGGAAACTCTGAACATTCGCCACACTCTTGGCGACTTCCTCCTCTGCTTGATTATTCTCTTGTGGGTCGCCAGCTAAGTGAAATCGAAGTCAATTGGTCAGCCCGTCAATGCTACAGCAGCACCATGGTTCGGTGGGCGACGGAAGCCTACTCTGTCGGACAGGAAGGAGCTTGGGGCCACCGAGAATTCGGAGCATCTCGAAAACGTTGGCCGTGCCCTCCTTGGAGTTTATGTAGCTCGGGTCCATAGTGAAGCAACTGTGTCGGTTCTGCGGGGGTGTTCAGTGTGGGGCGCGTTGGGCAACGCAACCTGTGAGGTGTTACCTGCAAGTGCTTTTCCATGAACATTTCGTGCGACGTCCTTCCGTCCTGGTATTGCGTGTCCTTGAAATGACGAAGCTGCTCCAACACGGCGCAAAGGACCTATCCAGTGGGGCACACTGAACGTGAGGACAGCTCTCTTCTCCGGCAACGACAATGGCCACGCAGTCGACGCACAATCTCGTACGAGCCCTTGACCTTGGCATCAATGCGAAAGTAGCCCATAATCTCATCGTCGGAAACCTGGAAGATTCTGTGGCCACCGCCGATGAGCTTTAGAGCCATCGCAACTGTCCACAAGACAAACGTACCGGAGCCTGCTGGACTCGCTCTGTTCTTGCCACCAGCTCGCAAAGCCCTTCATGTGGCTGTCCGCAAAGGCCTTGTAGCGCTTCATGTCGTCCTTCATCACGAGCCGCAGCCGCGCGCGCTCCGTGAGAATCTCCTCGTGGATGAACGGTGGCCACGGGGAAAACTGCTCCTGCGTTTCATCGTCCGATTCTACCGAAGAAACATTAAAACGTGGTGATCACCCGAGTCATTCGTCTCCCATCAATACACAAGCTCGGGCATCGCAATCACACGCACCCCAGTCGGAACAGCGCTCGGCAAAGGCCGCGACGTCCATGATCTGGTGCGTGACCCCACAGCAGCTGCAGCCGCCCTGCGTATGTGGCATCAGCACCCTGGCTGCGGCATTCTCGACACACTCCGTCCCCGCGCTACCTGGTTGAGGTACTCGAACATGGTCCGGTCGACGACCCACGCGTCGTCAAAGCGCCGCATCGTGTGCCGCTGGGGGTTGTTGGGGTCAAGAGACGAACTGCGCGGATCCGACGGTGGAAGAAAGGCACCAGCGGACGCAAATGGGCAAAGTGGCCACCGACGACGATTGTCAACGGCACGCGCAACGGCTCCATGCGCCGACTTTCCATCATCTCCAGAGGGCTTCAATCAATCGTCCATGAAACGGCGTTCTGAGCTTACGTTGCGCCAACGGAGATGGATGTTTGTGGAATGAGGTTATGTTGCTGGAAAATGCTGCATAAACACACACACACATTCTGTGTTCCACAGTTTGGACCCCAACACCACCACAGGCTCTGGGACGATCATCAGGATCATGATGGATCGGCGGCGCGACAACGTCGACAACAACAACGCTGGGTCTGCGGACGCTGCGGTGTCAACCGCCCGAAGTTCATGGGAGACCTCGGAGGACGATCACTCGCAGCGATCGCACCCGTCGATGGTGGTGGTGGCAACGCCTGGGGAGATCTGCGAGAACGTGGAGGAAGCCGTTGATGAGCCAACTTGGCGCAAGCAACTGGGTCAGCGCGTCGTCCAGCTGCAGACAGCCATGGACGACAACTTCTCTCTCGTGCGCGTTGGCTGCCTCGTCGTGATGGCCGGATCCGTCTACGCGTCATTGCGGTTTAGTGGAATCGTACGTCTCTCTGCTCGATGAAAAACTCTGACGAATCGGTAAGATCTCATCAAATTTGACGCCGCTTTGACTGCATTAGTTCCAGCGTTTCGACCACGTCGATGCGATACCATCGCAGTATTTTCGCCAGCGCAAGAAACTCCGCGTCCGGATGATCCGACAGCATGATCAGGATCCCAATGTGTTTTATGTCTACCACACCCCTTTTTGGCGTCGTGTGTTGTTGCAAGACACGACGCCAAGGGACATTTGTCCGAAGCAGGGCCGGCCCCCATTGCTGGCTGTTCGTGCCTTTGGAGTGCAGGTGGACGAGTCTGCCGAAGCCTGGGTCTGGGCGAACGCAGTTTCATCGCGTCGATACATGACTGTGCAATTGCTCCATCGGTATGGGCTGGGCATTTCCAACTCAATCGTCGTACAATGGTTGACGTGGCTTTCAACTGTCAAAGGATGCCTCCTCAGATCCCGGGCGATGACGCACTCGCAACCTGTCACATCTCACTGCAACGTGTTAGTCAATGGATGCGGCAACTTGATTTTGAAATGATTGCTCACTTTTTGTATGACGTAGTTTCCTTGGAGGAAGGACTTCGCTTATGAAATGGTATCGCATGGCTTAGCAGAGTGTATTCCCGAGTCATTGGAGAAATTCACCGATGGCCCGTACGTAGGCTGCATCAATTGTGGTGCAAGGCATTGCGCACTGATTTGCTTTCCTGTGTGCACTGAGGCAGGTCATGGATTTTCAAACCTCTGGTACAACGATTGAAGCAGCTTGAGGCAGCCCAAAAGCATGCACAGACCATGCAGTATGGTATATGGAAGGGGTGGCAAGACGAAACCCTGTCTAAGCGAGTCGTCGCCGCCAGCAAGCGGGTGACAACGAAGGGTTTCCAAATGTTCATGAACAAGGTCACTGGCGGCGAGAAGGAATAAGATGTGAACAAAGTTTTGGTTGTTGAGCACTACATTCAATGTTGATTAGATGTTACACAGCGGAAGGACCGTGCCCGTGGCGTCGCTCGATATTGGGAAAACAAGAGAGACCGCGGGAAGTGGCGTAGGGCTGTAGCAAGGCCATCCGATGCTGCTACCGGGAAAGTCACCGATCATTGTGACCATCTAGCCGTAGCAACGGATCTCCTCGTTGCAGCCCTTGTCGGAGCACTGCCCACCCTTCTCGAGGTACTTCTGGTGGTAGTCCTCGGCCGGGTAGAACGTCTCGGCCGGGACGATCTCCGTGACGATGTCCTTGGCGAGCACCTTCTGGCGCTCGGCCTTGGAGACCTCGGCCTCCTTCTTCTGGTCTTCTGTGTGGTAGTAGATGCCCGATCGGTACTGCGTACCGATGTCGTTCTTCTGGCGATTCAGCGTCGTCGGGTCATGGATGCTCCAGAACAAGTTGAGGAGATCCTTGTACGAGACGACTTTATCGTCGTACACCACACGAATCGCCTCGACGTGGCCAGTGGTCTTCGAGCACACCTCCTTGTAGGTCGGGTTCTCGGTGTGGCCATTACAGTAGCCTACAGTCGTGTCAACGACGCCCTCGACACGCTGGAACGCGAGTTGCACTCCCCAGAAGCACCCGGCTCCGAAGGTGGCGATGGATTGCTGCGCCTCGGCTTGATTGTCGGTCATCGTGGACTGGTGGACGATGCGCGGGCTCTGGGAGATTGCAAAGTGAGCGACCACAGGTGGGGATCGCAGGAGGCGGTGGCGGTGGAGGGCAGCGAGGACACGGCTGCAACAGCGCTGCTGCATTCGACGATGACGATGATCGAAGCTTGTCGTCGACGATTTGATCTGTGTGTGCGGCATGGGCGCAAAGGCCAATCTATGCCACGGTTTGATTTAGGTTTAATCGAATAACCTCGATGCAGGAGGATTAGACCTGACAATCTGTTGACGTTCGGAGTTGGATTTGACCAATCAACGCGACGGGTTTGGCAACGTGCTTGCCATTCTAACAACAAGGATTGGCCAAAATGCGACAATGATGGCTGCCAGTGTTGGTTGCACGATGGTGGGCGCACATCGCTTTTTGGAGGGGATCTTTGGCTGGCACTGCTTCAACCCTCTCCTGATTTTGCCCAATCGCAGCCCTCAAAAATTCAATATGCAGGCTCAGCCAGCCAGTGCTCGTTTGCAAACTTTGTGAGCTGACCGCGTCCTGATCGTCCTCAATGACTCACGACTGCTGTGGGTCCGATCACTTCGCGCCTGAACATGAAGTCGGCAGCACAAAAAACTCCAGGTGTGCTCATAGTAAATGAATGCTGCGCAAAATCGCAGCCTACAATCCCGATGTCCCTCTTCGTTGTCAAGCTGAATGATTCAACATCTATCAACGATGTGTCAGACTCATAATCATCTCTGGCCCGGTGTCTATGATGCAGTTGCGGCAGCCCATCGGGTTCAATCGGAGGTACTGTGGTAATCGCATATTTGCGTCATTTTGCCCAGTTGCGTTTGGAAACTGTTCGTTCGGTGCACAAGAATCGAGCGATAACGAGTGAGCTACGCGTGGGCTTGTGAGAGTTTCACATAGACTTTACCCTCCATGCATTCATGTGCGAGCCCTTTTCCCAAGTCAAGTGACTTGTAACACCAGCTCCAGACCATCCAATTTGTCGGGTAATGATCTAGTGTGGAGACGTTGCGGAGAACGGTTGCTGCGTTCTTGGTGACATATTCTGCCAGATAATAAGCGAAGCAATTTGGCAGCGCTGGGGGAGAACTGCACAAACCGCTGTGAGCACTGTGCCCACTTTCGTTAGTACGTTAGAAGACACAGGCTCCTAGAGTAGTGGTTACTTCCGATGTTGGTCGATGTTCGGCATTTTAACCCCGAGGGATGTGGCATGTACTCCTCAAAACATGGACAGGTGAAAATAATGGATGCTGGTGGTGAGTGCCTGCCTACCATGCAGGTTGACGTCAAAACCAATGCCACCTACGAGATAGAGGTAGTCATGTGTTGACGATCCGATTGTAATCTGGTCTTCGATATCGGAAATTGACCTACCGACCCATAAACTCTTCAGCTCACCATCTTTTGTGGTCGAGCCCGTAGAGCTTGCTTGTGTTAGCTGTTGATAGACAAGAGACACATAGGAGGAACACATTGATTTGCATAAAAGCTCACATTCCATTAAAGCCTGTGTATCAATTAATAGTTGCGTGAGGGGCCGAGCGAAATGGACGAAGCCCGTGGAGTCCTATCACCGATTTCGCTGGACCCCTCAGGATACGATACTGTCGTAGGGGCCCCTTCGTCTTCAAGTCAGCGGCGCTGCAGCCGTCGACAGTAGCTTGAGCCTGTGCCCCACGAAGGTGAACGAGAAAATGGGGCACAGCCGCTTCGCTTGGATGCCGCTGAAGGCAACGCCGAGGGTCTTGCCGTTCTTGTAGAACGTCAAGCGGCCGTGTTCCATGTCCAAGAGGACCCCCACGACGTCACCATCCCGGAAAGGCTCTGCGTAGTAGTCGATCATGTCATGAAGCTTGTGGCCGGTCGCACACGAGATTCCCCAGAAGATCCCGCGATTGAGGATGCTCCCGTTCAGCGGAATGTCCGCCGAACCAACGCCAACAAACACACCATCCCCTCCTCGTGCGCTCACAAGCTGCACTTCCCAGTACTTGACGCCCATCGCAATCTCCATGTTCCCCAAGACGGATCCAAATCCTGGTGTGACTTGGATCACCGTCGAGTTGCGCTCCTGGAGAATCGCGTAAAACGAGCACTTCTTCTCATCGAACCGTACAAGCGGGGCCTTGAGGACCAGGATGGGGTGCTGGGCATTCGCTCCGATCGTACAATCGCCAATCTTGCGGTCGGGTTGGATCTCGTGCTTGCTCACCGAGTCCGTCTGCACGAGGGACACCGCGACGCTCTCATCCAGCTCCAATCGCCGGCGCACTGCCTCAATCATCTCCTTCCCGAGTGCCGTGAGTGGGAATGGCAGGGAGAACTTGATGCGCTTCTTGTCGGTCAGCGCATAAAACGTAAATTCGGGGACCTTGGCGATTTGCTGCTCGTTGAGGTACGCCTGGCCCCATGGGAAGATCACCCGGGTGAAGCCCTCGCGCGCGTGATGCACGACATCGTGGTCACCATCGGCGTGCTCCCGACCGTCATCCTCTGGGAGGGAGCCAATGCCGAAGGGTGTCGCGACGAGCTGCACATTCGCCATCGTCACTTGTCGCTTTTGATATCTCGAGCTGTTGTTGATTGTCGGGGCGGCGTGGGCGCTGTCGTGTTTCGGCTTGGCGGATGCGTTTCTCTTCGCTTGAGGCAAAACTGCAACAACAAACAAAAATGCCCAAAGACGCACTTAAGTGGAGGGCTTCAGTGGGGACGGGGCCAACCACACCAGAGAACAACCTCCATTCTCCGATATGTGTCCGCTGATCATGTCGTCCCCATCGAGCCCTGACTGATCGAATGAACCTCCTCAAAACCCGGCCCTTCCAAAACCCCATCGTCCAGGAGGCATCTGATATGGCCCCGTTGAAGTGACCAACATTCCCCATATGGCTTCTTCTTCTCACTGCAAAATGCCGCCAATGAAGTTTACTCCGCCACCTCTACTTTCTCCTTACGTGTTGCATGCAAGCGAGTGCCCGTTGGTAAGCTTTCCGGTAGCAGGGGAAACCTTTCCGCGCCAACGTTGCCGCTTCTCGCGAAAGCGTGCGACGTTTCCGCAGTTGCCGATCCCGAGAGTGCGCGATCGTCGGCGATCTCTCTCGGTGTGCATTCGCATCAGGCACTGGGCGACGAGTGGTGTTTGTATCGACGGCGGTGGGTGGTGGTTCATGGGGGCCGCGTGCTGCCGCTGTCAGCAGGTCCCATTCGACGACGCGGTCCTGCGCTTCGCCGCGGTCTCGGACCGCTCGACGCAGTTGCAGCTCCAGCAGCAGCAGCCACTGCGACAGTCCCAAGAGCAACTCGCGCAGCCCTCGGCGCTGCGCCGCGTGGCCTCGCATCCGTCCAGTAGTCGCCCGCACCCTGCGCGGCATCCCCCGCGACGCCACCGCTCCGCGCGCCTCGAGCGGCGACGCCCGACGCCACCCATGAGCGGCCACCATGCGCTCACCAACTATGTCTCGTTCCCCTTTCCCTTTGCCGGGAAGCTCCGCCTCCGCCGTGACCATGGGGGCAAGCGCGACGCGGTACAGCGCGCCACCGCCACTCAGGAGCCAGAGAGCGAGGCGGTGATGGAGCGACGCGCGCGACGGCGTGCGCTGCTCGCCTCTCAGGGCCTCGGGGACCACTGGTCTGTGACCGACGATGGGACGATGAGCCCACTGACTCTTGTCGAAGCCTGCGTGCGCCGCATCGCCGCCCAGCTGGTCCATGACCCTCAGAGCATCCTACACAGGCCCCCAGTCGAGGTGACGCTCCCGTCGGACCTCGCGACGGCGATTCTCCAATGGCTCAAGCGCCACGATGCCCTCCGGAAGGAACATTTTCGCTTCCTGGCGCGATTTCTCCAGCACGAGTGGGGCCTCGCCGACTGCCTCCAGGTCCAGAGCGACTGGTTTGACGAGCTCCCGGTGACGCCATTGCAGCACTTGCGGAGTCTGGATTTCCGCAACTGTCAGCATCTCGAATCCCTTGGCATCGATCGCTGGTTGCACGTTGACGAGCTCCCGAGCTTGCAGGTCGCTACATTTGATGGTTGCACGAGGCTGAGCAAATGCGTCCCAGATGTCCTTCAGAGCTCGACGCGCTTGACCTCGTTGACGCTCGCGGGGTGCCGAAATATCGACGACCGAAGCTTGCTCGCCTTGCGGCGGCTCTTTCGCCTTAGGCATCTGAATCTCGTAAGTTGTAGCCACTTGACCGGACCTCGTGCGGCTCACACGACAATTGTTTGTGACCGTTTTGAAGGACGGTTGTACCCAAGTCACCGATTCAGGATTCAAATGTTTGACTGGCCTTTCCAAGATGGAGAGCCTGGTCATTAGTCGCTGCTTGCAGATCACCGATGATGCCTTTGAAGATTTAGAAATTGCATTTCCCAAGTTGCGTCGACTTGATGTTGCCCACTGTCGCATCACGTGAGTAGCTTTCAGCGTGGTATTGGAGAAATGCGTCTGATGCCTGGTATTACTTCAGCGATGTGGGCCTTGCCCATATTGCCCACCTGACTGGGCTCACAAGTGTAGTGATCCGAGGTTGTCGACAAGTTGGTGATATTGGTGTTGAGAGGCTATACACTCTATCCTTATTGCAGCATTTTGATGCGCGCCACTGTGAAGAAGTCCGCACGTTACGACCAGAGTGGACGAAGCTGCAAGTCGTATTGTTGACTCGAACCGCTTTCGCTGAAGCAGAGGCGAGCGTGTTAAAACATATGAAAGAGATCGTGGAGTTGGAT
This sequence comes from Lagenidium sp. CBS 127285, assembly GCA_023338185.1. Lineage (NCBI taxonomy): Eukaryota > Oomycota > Peronosporomycetes > Pythiales > Pythiaceae > Lagenidium > Lagenidium sp. CBS 127285. Next base: position 24,178 of record JAADYI010000082.1, read on the forward strand.
CTTCAGTCCTGTCGAATTCTGAAGAGGTACGTACGTGTGGTTATTGTCAACCAAGTGGAATAATGGCCAGATTTCACTTTTGTGGTGACAGGGGCTTTGAGTTTGTGAGCAAACTTCAGCACTTGCGCAAATTGAATCTCGCGGAGACTGCCCTCACCGATATGGGTTTGCTGCAACTTTGCAAACAGCTCTCATGCTTGGAGTGGTTGGACATATCACATACAGAGATTACAGACGAAGGAACTGACGGCTTTTGCAACTTGAAATCGCTTCAAGTTCTCCGAATGGATACCACTGGCATATCTAACCGTGCGCTGGCCAATGTGGGTTGTGTAACTTCTTTACGTGAACTCGATCTGTTCGGAGCGAGGTAAGTTCCACTTGACCACATGTGAGTTGGGATCTATCTGATGACCAGCAAATCTGCAGTATTACGGACAGTGGGTTGCCACATCTTGTCGGTCTGCACCAGCTCGTGAGATTGGAGATTTGTACTGGAACTATCACTGATCGAGGAGTAGAATCGATATCTCACATGAACCACCTGCAGTTACTCAATGTCAGTCAAAACCGGTACGTCGGCAGTGTGTAGCCGAAGGCAAGTGCACGGTCGTCACGTCTGTTTTACGCAGGAATTTGACTGTGAAGTCTTTGCTTTCACTTCAAGCCTTGAAGGAACTGCGCCACCTCAACTTATCCAACACAGGCATATCTGCTGTATCTCTTCGTCATCTTTACCGTGCGTACGATAATTGGGGGCACCTTCGCTTGCGTGTGTCTAAAGAGGGCATTTCGGCATCGCAGCGCTGAAAAAGTTGGAGAGCCTCTCTGTGTACGGCTGCGATGTTTCTCCGATTCAGGTCGAAATGCTTCAAGGTGCGGTATTGGCAATCTTTTTCTTCCGCCCTCCGGATACCGCACTGACAATCACGAAACGACTAGAAATCCTACCAGAACTACGATGTCTGCGTTGTGCCTGAGACAGGTCGATGTAGAATTATTGAGTAATGAATTTGTGTCGGCGCTGCCATGTCCTTCCCTTTCTACTGTGAGGATATGTAGTATTGAAACAGGGAAGTGGTTTCTCCACATCGCCACTGCTATTGCTGGCAACGGCGCGGTCTGTTGTAGTTTGCGCTTCTAATTTTGAATTTTGACGGTTCGGTCACAGCTCGATCATCCCTTCGTCTCTTCGTGATCGATCTGGTTGAGGGGACCGGCTGTGGAAGCCGGCGTCATGCAAGCTCGCCACGACAATGCACTCAAGCGCATGGAGCAGGAGTATGACCATCGAATGGAGGAACAAGTCGAGGGTCTCCGCGACAAGATGCGGCTCTTGCGTACGTTGTTGTCTGTGTGAGCTTTTGTCCGGGGCAAGCTGGCTTACAACGTAACCCTTCGACGATACAGAGGTCGATCGGAAAAGCAACATTGATTTGTTGGAATCGTCGAAGCAAACCAACAAGGACTACATTCATCAACTGAAAGACGAGAATCGCGAGCTGCGAAAGCAACTGGCTGATATGAAACGTGCATCAGCAAATGCTGGGGGAACATTGGGAACAAACGCTACTCTGGCAGCAACTGGGGCGGCGATTGTAGAATCTACTGAAGAACTTGGGCAAGCAACAGCGCTTGTAAATCGACTTCGCAAGCAGTACGACGACATCAGGCATAAAGTTCAGTCCCAAGTAATGCTGCTTGAGGAACTAAAAGACGAGGTGAAAGACCTCGAACTTGAGTCGAAGAAACCCAGCCTTGAAGATACACCCGAAACTCGCAAGATTCGAATGCTTGAAAACCGACTGGACAAGGCAATGATCAAATTCAATGAGGCACAAAGCATCCGAAAGACATACGAGCAGATTGTCAAACGTCTGAAAGAAGAGAGGATTGGCTTTGACAACCAACTTGCAGCACTCGAAAGAGCGCTCGCAGCAAAGCAGCACGATTATGAAGAGTTGGTGCTCTTATCATCTGACGCAACACATGCCAGGGAAATGATTCTTGTAGAACTGGAAAAGGCAAGAGGACAATATGAAGAAGAAAAGCGATCTCGGGAAAAAGAGCTGCGTGAGAAGCAACAGTACGTCAAAATCCGTCTTGAAATGACCAATAGACTGGATAAAAGGGAGAAGCATAAGATGGACGTGATCACAAAAGAAGTAGGCGACCTTAATGGCGAAGAGGAGAAACACTTGAAGCAGTCGTTGGCCATGACAGTGATGCAACAAGGTTTGGCGGTTGAAGAGAAAAAAGAGCATCGCAGTAAGATCGACATTTTTGAGAGTGCATTCAGGAAGATCAAGGAGGCAACTGGGGTTAGCGATGTGAATGAGGTGATCCAAAAGATCGTGAGTCAGGAGAGCACAACGGACAACCTCATCAACCTTTCCAAAGAGAACCAAACTCGCCTTGAGCACCTTCAGGCTGAGCACACTGCCTTGAAGAGCCGAGTGGAAGAACTCAAGTACAGCGGTTCCGGGGGTGGTCACCGACGGAAGATGGTCGACGACCATGAGCAAAACCTCGCGCTCGCAACAGCCAAGTTCGAGCGTGCCAAACTGAAGTATGAACGACTCGCTAAGGTGCTCATCAGTGTCAAAGCTGGTGTGGAACATCTCGTCGATAAGCTGGAGAGCGTTCGAGATGACGACCAGGTCATTGTCGTCACCGACGAGACCATTGTTGACGCGCTTCAAGAGGGTGAGCTGACGCTCCTCCGGTTACTCAACCAGATCAAATCTGGAACACATGCAGCAACAAACCCTGGCGCTGCTGCTGCTGGGAGCGGCGCCGCAGCAGTCGCCAGTCAGAAGCGCAAAGACAGCAACGGTAGTGGGCTGAATCGGGCGACCACAAGTAAATCGATCCCACACAACTCGAATTCGCTACCCGAGGTCACGGACAATGACATGCTCGTGGCACGACCATACAACCAACGGATTCCCTTGCCGGGCGACCTCACAGGGGAGGAAATGGAACATGACGATGCCATCACAAGTGGCTTGCTGATGGAGGACAACGAGGAGGCTCTCAGTCGCGAGCGCGTCAAGCGGGCATCCAACCAGGTGATCCTCGCGCAGGACAAGAAGAAGAAACGTACGACCCGTAAAAAGGTCAAAGACGCGATGAACGACTCGGACGAGGACGACGGTGGGGACGTCCCGACTAACATGGGGGGCCTCCGTTTCGCGTCGGCATCCCAACGCGGGTCTCCATTGAAAAAGAAATAGCAAAATCGTCAAGTGCAGCCCATGTCAACGTTTCTCCCACTTCCATTCGCCCCATGCAACCATTGACGGTGATGCTCTATGCAGGACGTCTGCCCACTACGACGCGCTGGGGGAATGCGGCAAAAACCTAGAAGCTAAAGTGCTGGTTCGGGGAGAAGCCGAGCTCCTCGAGGGCCGGGAGGACGGCAAACTTGAGCATCGGCGGGGGCCCGCACATCAGCACCTGGACATCCGGGGCCGCCGCGGGGAGGTGCGCCTTGATCATCTCGGCATTGACAAAGCCCGTTGAATAGGCCCACTCGGGGCTCGCATCGCGGTCGATCGTGTACCAGACGTGGACATTGTCGTGGGTCTTGGCCATGGTATCGATCTCCTCACGGAGGAGAATGTCCTGCTCGGTCTGGTTGGCAAAGAGCAGGTAAAACTCGGTCTTGTCGCTGTTTGAGACCGACAACAACAACAACCCATCACCGCCCCATCAGTCCCAAGCATGAATACAAACAACACACTCCACGGGAACGCAATGACGTACTCCTTGTCCCGGAGCGCGCGGCGGATGACCTGGAGCATGGGCGTGATGCCCGTGCCGCCGGCGATCATGGCGATCTTGCGGGCCCGACGGACCTCCGGGGCGGGGTCCCGGAGGCGGTGGAGGATCCGGAGCTCCCCGCGCCCGGCGTACGTGAGCTTGCCCTTGGGCCCCGAGACGGCGATCGTCTGGCCAATCTGGAGCCCCTCGAGGTACTGCGACATCTTGCCCCCGTCGGGGAACTTGGGGTGCACGTCGCGGAAGTAGACCTTGACCACGAGGTCCACGTACCCCGGGGTGTCATCCGAGGACACGGGCGTGTACGAGCGCATGACGAGCTTGCCCTCGTCGTCCGTGTAGCGCAGCGACACGTGCTGGCCCACGGGGAGCCCGAGGACGTGGCGCTCACTGGGGAGCCGAAAGCGCAGGCGCCGGGTGTCATGGGAGAGCACGACGCGGTCAATGAGCTCCAGGTGCACGACCGGCGCGGGGCCGTCGTCCTTGGCCGCCTGGAGCGTCACCGGGTGGTTCCCATCGAGCCACGCCACGGCCGCGTAGGCCACGCCCACGCACAGGGCCCCGACGAGCAACAGGGCCCCCAGGAGCCGCGGATCATCGCTCAGGTCCTCGAACAGCGCCTGCGCGAGCTTCATGGTTGATGCGGGGGCGTTGTTGATTTGACGCGTCTCGCGCTCGCTCACGGTGCGTGCGGTCCAAAAGCTGATGAAAGACCAAGGACGATGATGTCACCCCTCCCAAGCACATGACACGCGAATGATGTGAAGAGAGGCCCATCCTTCATTCAGTCACTATAGCGAGGATTTGCTACAATGTACTTAGTGTGGAGCACATTACTTTTTTGCACTGCGCGATTTTCACACAGTCCCAGTCACTCTCATCCGCACACGCCCACCGCCGATTCCTCCCATCGCCGAATCAATGAGCCTCCGCACACAGGTCCTCGGGGGCTACCGTCGGCTCCTCCGGGCGAGCCGCTTGACCTTCCGCGGTGATACGTACGCCATCGACCAGGCCCGCCTGGCGCTGCGGGAGAACTTTCTCCAGAACCGCGAGGTCCGGGACGAGGAGACGCTCCGGGAGCTCGTCAAGGGCATCGACGAGGCCGAGGCCATGCTCCTCCACAACATTGTCCAAGGGCGGCAGAAGGCCACGGACACCAACACCGGCGCCCCGCGCTTCGAGGTCCAGCTCACGGACCCCCAGCGCAGCGCCATGCGCAAGGACGAGGAGCTCATGCCGCTCACCGACAAGTCGGCCGACGAGCCCCTTGTGATCAACTCGGGCAACGTCTGCCAGCGCCCCAACTGAGAACCATCTCACGGCACCCTATGGCTATGGTAGATTGCAACTAGCGTATATTTTATAGAGATATCCTCCTCGCTTTCATATCTCGACTTGTTTCGCCACGCGATCCTTTCATCCCGCAGTGGCTGGTTGGTGATTGGCGCAAGGATATCTGGGGGAAATTACTTGTACAAGGGGACACACGGGCAGATTCGTGGCAGCGGCACTTGGACAACAACGACAAAATCTCGCACACTGTGCGTCGCGTTCACGCTGTCTTGACGCGCAGCTGGCTGTTCTTCCACGCGTCGTAGAGGTACTTGCCGTTCAGCATGTCCACGAGCGTGCGCATGGTCGACTGCGCGGGTTTGCGGCCCGAGAGCTGACGGCGGCCCGAGGTCTCACTCGCCTGCTGCTGCTGCTGCGATTCCTCCTCTTCCTCCTCGACGACCGGGAACGACTGCGTGAGCTGCTTATCCTGCTCCGCGAGGGCCTGCGTGAAGCCGATCATGGCCACGAGGAGCGAGAGCAGCAGGAGGATGTAGCGCAGCGGGCACATGGCGAGGGGGCGGATCTAACGTGTCGGACCGGAAGGGACGGAGTGCCGAGTGCGGGGTCTATTGGGTTGTGGCGCTTGGGTAGCGGCGGTCGCGTGTGCTCGCGGTGATGACGGTCCCAGTCCGACGTTGTCCAGCGTTTTTTCGTTGGCGTTGGTTTGGTTGTTGTCAGTCGCTGATCTGGGACGATCCACAACACATTTGCTTTGGAGGATCACAGGAGTCCAGTGTTTTCCTGGGCGGATGATGGCTGTCCAGAGACCCCGGAAGAGGCAGGCAAGCCAGCTGGACGTGGGGAGCCGTCTGACAGCCTATTGGGCAACCCACCGGGAAACTGCGGAAACGTATATGGTGGTTTGACGAGATTTGGGGTTGAAACACTAAATTGAGCAACTCCACCTTCGAAAACGGATGAGGTTCCAGAACTGGATACAGGTGATCGAGTGAACCAGCTGGATCATTGATTGACTGGCCCTACCCCGTTGGCTCGATTTATTCTTGGTGCGGCAAGATTGCCGAGAATGGACCAATGAGAACACTCATAAATTGCGCTGGCGATTACCCAATCCTATTCAGATGTCGACATCTGGGCCGACTCTGTCCATGAGTCTCACCCTGTCAATTCAACGACGACATCAAAGTGCAAAAGTGGACTTTTGTTTCCCTAAGACAATCCTGAAATGTACAATTGCGGGAAGCCATTATGGTCAAATCCCAGACCAAACGTATCCGGCCGATAATTACGGTGGTGCGACGGATGATGACGATGATAACGACGACGTTGGCGGATACATGGCCGTGAGACTCGAATGGCGGTGGAGCCCCTGCTGTGGCTGTGGCTGCAAGAGCGTGGGGACCTCGACGTCCCCCAGTCCATGGCCCTCTCGGCTCTGGGCCGCCAGCGCTGACAAGACAAGACAACACACGCCAAACGTCAATCCCCCCATTGCAACAAACACAGCAAACAAACACAGCACGATCGCCCGTACATCGCAGCATCCGCACGAGATCATTGGGTCGTTCGAGGTAATACATGGCCTGGGAACACGCACCAAGCACGAAAACCACATGGACGCATCCGTCAGTTCCGTTTCCCCAGATCCTGACCATCCGCTCCGCATGATCAGCAGCCATCGTCGCTCACGTACCTCAGTCTTGTTGGCGCCAATGTGGCAAGTGAACACGTTCGCCTTCTTCGACAACGCCGACGAGCCCTTGTGGGAACTCGCCTCGGGCTTGCGGGATCCCCCGGGAGTTGAGGACGACGACGATGACGGCGGCGGTGGGGGCGTCGGCGGTGGGCGGACCGTCCCACTCGCACGACCGGCGGTCGACTCGCGGCTCGTGCGGCGACTCGACGGGGGGCCCGTGGCACTGGACACCGGGGACTCGTCGACCTTGGCGTGTTCCTGATACTCCTTGAAAAAGTCAAAGACATCGTCGTCCTCGAGGCCATTGCCCGCGCAAAAGACGAAATCCACGAGCTGCTGCTGCTGTGGCGGCGCTTGTGATGATGTAACCCCCCCGGGGGACACTGGCTGCTCAAACTGCTTGAGGATCTCCTCGATGATCACCGTCTTGGTGATCCCCTGGAGCCGGACCTCGACCCGGTTGGTTCCCTGGATCACCTCGAGCGGGAGCGTGCAGAGCACGTCCTCGAGATTGACCTGCATGTCCCGGGCCTGCATGGGCCCAAAGATCGGATCGGTCTCGCCATAGTGCCACGCCAGGGAGCTCTCCTTGGTCTCGATGAAGCTCCCCGGGGTCCGCTCGGTGAAGTACTGCATGATCGGCCGGACGACCTTTTTCCACGATGGATCGTGGTCCTCGGTCATCATCTCCCACTCGTCCGAGTGCGGGAGCCGGTAAAAGTACCCCGACTCGGCGACGACGCCGATGCGCCGGTCATTGAGCCAGCTCCCGATGACCCCGCGCTCGTGGCCGCTCACGAGGAGCACCGTGTTGCGCTTGTCCGCGGCGAGGTTCTCGATGATCCGCTTGACAAAGGGCTTGGGCGGGGCCAGCGTCGCCCGCTGGTGGGCCTCCTCCAGGAGCGTGCCCTCGTAGTCCAGGACGATGATCCGCTTCTTGCTCCGACTGTAGGCATTGATCACGTCCATAACCGGCAACTTGACCAACTTCCGGGCTAGCGAAGGCCGGGCGACGGTGTACTCGAGGTCCGAGAGGAAGCTCTTGCCCCAGAAGCTGGCCGTGTGGGTCTTGACGTAGCGATGCAAGTTGGTCTGTCGGTACTCGCGCTCCATGAGCGGCAGCGTGAACGCGTACTCGAGGGCCGCGGCCATGTCATTGGTGTTCCAGGGATTCACGCGGATGGCCCCACTCAGCGACTGCGCGCTGCCGGCGAATTCACTGAGGACCAATACCCCGGGGCCTTCCCGACGGAGCTCGCACGGCTGGCTCTGGCACATGACGTACTCGTGGCTCACGAGGTTCATGCCATCGCGGAGGGACGTCACGAGGCACACGTCGGCGACGTTGTAAAGGGCCACGAGCTCGGTTGGGGTCACGGGGCGGTGGATGTAGTGCACGGGCGAGTGCTGGAGGGTCCCGTAGCGACCATTGATCCGCCCGACCATCTCATTGACGCTTGCCGCGAGGTTTTGGTACTCGACGACCCCCGTGCGCGAGGGCACGGCGATCTGGATCAGGACCACGTTCTCCCGGCGCTCTGGGTACTGCGAGAGGTAGCGCTCCATGGCCAGGAGTTTGTGGGGGATGCCCTTGATGTAATCCATCCGATCCACGCCGATGATGATCTTGCAGTCCCGAAAGGTCTGGCAGAGCTCCCGAATCCGCGCGCGGGTCTCATCCGAGTTTAAGATGCCCTCAAAGTGCTCGGGATCGATGCCAATGGGGAAGACCCCGACGGCCGAGAAGTGATCCTGAAATTCGATGCCCTTGGGCGATGACGACGCCCCGGGGATCCGCGCGCAGGCCGAGAGGAAATGCCGGGCGTAGTCGTATGTGTGGAAGCCCAAGAGGTCCGCCCCGAGGAGCCCCTCGAGGATCTGCTTGCCCACGGGGAGCATCCGGTACATCTCGGACGACGGGAAGGGCGTGTGGAGGAACCAGCCAATCTTGCACTTGGGGTGGCGCTTCCGGAGCAGCGATGGGAGCATCATGAGGTGGTAGTCGTGGACCCAGACGTAGTCGCCTTCGCGGTAGACCTGGTTCACGGCCTGGGCAAAGCGCTTGTTGGCGAGCTTGTAGGCGTCCCAGGGGCGAAAGTCAAATTTCTTCTCGGTCTTGGCGCTCAAGACGGGCAATGGGACATAGTGGAAGATGGGCCAGAGGATGTCATTGCTGAAGTCATTGTAGTAACGCGAGGCGACCTCCTTGGAGAGGAACACGGGCACGCAGTTGAACTCCTGGGCGAGCTTCTCGCGGATCTTGTTCTGGTCCTCGTGGGCGATCTCCTCGCCGAGCCAGCCGATCCAGATGAACGGGACCTCATCGCGGATGCCATTGAGCGCCGTCACGAGGCCCCCCGAGCTCATCTTGAAGGACCACTCGCCCGTGGTTTCATTGCGCTGGAACGAGATCGGCAGGCGATTCGAGACCATGATCAGACGGCGGCGAGAGTCGACGACCGGTGGCAAAATCTCCTCCGGGGCCTTCTCGGTCTGGATCTGGACCATCGAGAGCTGCCGCTGGAGTTCCTGGATGTTGACCAGGAGCTCCTGCTCGCGGGCGCTCATGTCGACGACGTCGTCGTCATCGTAGGTGAAGACCCCCGACATGGACCGCGACGAGCGCGTGGTTGGGGACAGCGGCGCCGAGGACGTCGTCGTCCCCCGCCGACTGCCGTGGCTGCTGCTGCCGCTGATGGGGGTCGCGGCCGCCACCGGGGCACTGCCGATGCCAGTAGACAGCGGTATCGACGACCGCGCCCCGCGCGTCGGGGCCGCCGCCTCGGCAGAGTGCGGGCGACGCGGCTGTCGCTGGGCGAGGCCGACGATCTCGGCGTCCGTGGACTCGGACAAGCCCGACGACGAGGATCTCGAGGAGGACAGGGACGACCCCTCGGACGAGTCCCCCGAGTTTGACGTCCGGTCGTCGTCATCGTCATCGTCATCGTCACCACGACGGTCGTCGTCGTCTTGGTCGCCGGGGCCATTGCCACCACCCAAATCGCCGACGCCGTCGTTCACGCGCTCGTGGCGCTGCTGCTCCAGGAACGTCGCCAGGGGCAGCGGTCGCTGCTGCCCATCGCCACCCCCCGGGGTCGCTCCCATGGGTGTTGTCGTCGTCGACGCCGCCGTCGGATGCCGTGCGGTCGTCGAGCCACCAGAGCCCGTGACGTGGGCCCCGGTGGAGAAGAGATCGTCCTCCAGGGACATGGCCCGCTGCCGTTGTCGTGTCTTCTTGCTGCTCATGGGCCCGGCGATCGCTCAATGCGCTCCCGACACTCGCCAGTCAACGGTGCGATCCGAGCGCCGCGGGGGGGGGGGG
>JAADYI010000083.1:0-34221 GCA_023338185.1 Lagenidium sp. CBS 127285
CCCCCCCCCCCCCCCCCCCCCCCCCCCCCCCCCCCCCCCCCCCCCCGGACAACGGCCTCGAAGAAGAGCCCATGCTGCATCGCGCCCTTCTCGGCGACGAAGATAACGCGCTGTGTCGTGCAGTACACGCGCCCCTTGTTCTTGAACGTGTGCCTGCGCGGGCCGAGGGGTCATTCTCGCTCCGAAGGGAGTCGCGCCCAAGGGAGACGAACGCACTCGAGGGTCTTGACTTGGAACGAGATCTTGGCCCGCTCGAGGATGAAGAGCTCGTCCTCGTTGGCCAAGGGCAGGAGCTTGCCCTCGTCCGAGAAGAGCTGCGGCTGGAACGACATGATCGTCGACCGAGTTGTGTATCGAGCGAGTCGGCGAGTTGCTGCTGCCTCGAGGCCGCGTCGTGTCGTCCGCAAGTGATTATCGATTGGAATCGCTCGGATCTCCCGATCTCTATTGGTTATTTATTTCCGCTAACTACACAGGAGGAAGAGCATTGATCATTCTTCAGCGTCTTCTCGACCTGGTCAAACATGACACAAGGACCCTGAGATGTGGTACTGTACTGTCGATGACACCGGCGGCGCTAAAGTGTCCGACACGGTGGGTGAGCGAGTTTGTTGGTCGGAATGGTGGGGAAAATAATGAAATAGCGTGTTGTGCACTAAAAAGTAGAATGCAATTCATCGACATGCATGACTCTCGTCGTTCTCTCTCTCTCTCGCTCTCTCTCTCACTCTATCTCTATCTCTACTCTCCTCTACTCTCCTCTACTCGATCACTACGTCTCGCTTGATTCCACTCGATCTCTCGCCACCACCGCGCTTCTTACTGCTTCATCTGGAGCATCTCGAACCACTGCCGGAGTGAGTCCGAGAGGATCTCGGGGAGGAGCGTCGACGTTGGCAAGATGACATAGTACGGGAACGGGTAGTTCTCGAGGTACGGGACCATCTCGACCTTGCCCTTGGTGAACGTCACGCTCTTGGTCTCGAGGATCGAGTTCTCCTGGTGCTCCGAGTGATCGACGATCAGAAGCACGATGAGCTGCTGCTGCTCGAGGGCCTTCTCGATGAGCTTCTTGATCCGCGTGCGGCCGTCCGTGTCAAAGCGCCCGTCCGAGATCAAAAACACAATCTGCGTAAACTCGACGGCGGCATTGGCCGCGGCGCTGCTCGCGCTCTGCTTGGCCGTCTCGAGCACCTGGAGGATCGCATCGAGGGTCGTGATCATGTTGGTCTTCTTCTGCTGGAACCCAAACTGCGTGATCACCCGCCCCCCGGCGTCGTCCGTGAACGGCGCGTCAAAGGCATGGAGGAGCTGGATGTCCTGGCCAAACTTGACCACCGAGATCTCCCCAACCTCGAGCTGGGCCATGGCCTTGCACAGCGTGGTCATGGCCTCGAGGGCCAGGCGCCCCGCGTGGTTGTCGGCCATCGACTCGGAGTCATCGATCGCGACCATGATCTGGTACTGCCGCTTGGACGGCCGCGTGCGCCGCATCCAGATCTTATCCTTGCGGAACTGACTCGCAATGTACGGGATGACCTTGCGCATGTTGATCCGCTTGCCCGTGCGGAAGTCCCCCTCGAGCTTGGCCCGGAGCATCGGCTCGAGCACGAGCCGCAACTGCTCGCACAGGCGCTGAGACGCCCCCATCGTGATCGCCGTGTACTTGGACCAGAGCTGCGCCCCGTGCGTCGCCTGGTCGTGGCCCCATTGGGCGATCGACGTGTCCAGTTCATCGCGCAGGCCCGCAATCTCCTCCGGGGTCAATAACTTGGGCATGGGCGCGTCGACGTCGTCGGCCTTGTCGTCCTCGTCGAGACCCAAGTCCTTCTTCCGTCGCGAGTCCTCACCGGGCTGCGGGATCGTCACCGCGCCCGACTCGCGGGCGTCGTCCATGTCGACGTCCGCCGGTTCCTGGGCACTCGGCTCCTCCACCGGCGGTGTCGGATGATCGTCCTTCGTGGCCGCGTCCTTCTCGAGGTCCACGGCGTGATCCCGTTCAGGGGCCGCCGTCGGCTCCTCGCGGACGTCACTGGGCGGTTCGTCACGCTCCTGCTTGGCATCGGCATCGTCGCCTTCCATGTCCACATCGTCCTCTTCCATGGCGGCCATGGCGCCGTTGCCCGAGGGCTGATCGTCGTCCTTGGACGTCGGGTCGACCTTGTCCTCTTCATCCTGCGGGGGCTGCTGGTTCATGAACTGGTTCTCCTGGGCCGGAGCCAATGCGTGCTGGGCATCCTCCATCTCCTCGTCATCGTCGAGGAGCTCCGCTGCGGTCATCTCCTTCTCCGTCTTGTCGCCGCGGTCCTGTGGCGTGTCATCGTCATCGTCGCCCTTTTCGCGATTGATCATATCCACCCGCCGCTTCCAGTGTTCTTGGGCATTTCGCGGATTCCGGTAGGGATTTGGCTCCTGCTTGCGACGACTGCGCTTCTGCTCGTCATTCTCGACCTGCGGGGGCTGCTCGACTTGATCCGATGGCCGCCACTCCTGGTTGTCATCGGTCGTTTGGCTCTGCGCCATCCGACTACTCTGGGGACGTTGCTCATTGGGATCCTTGTTGTCATCTTGGTCCTGGGGGGCGTCATCGTTCTTGGCCTCATCGTCATCATTGGACCCTTCGTCTGGTTCGACCTCATCGACGCCATCCTTGGACTGCGTCCCGGCGACGGCCGACGAGGACTTTTCCTGGTTGGAGGCATCCTCATCTTGCTGCTGCTGTTCCTCTGTGTCGGGTTCCGGATTCTCTTCCTCATCCGGGGCGTTCATCTCTTCGTCCAGTCCACCTGCACCAAGTTGTAGAGCATTATCCAGCGGATCGTCGTCTTCCTTTTCTTCATCTGCGTCCGCATCGTCTTCAGCATCCTTGTTTGCCTCATTTTCATCCATCTCCTGGTCACTTCCGTCACCGTCCACGTCGTCCGGGACATTAGAATCAGGCTCATCGTCGACGCCGGCGTCATTGTCGTCTCCATCATCTCCGTCATCAAGTTGCATGTTTTCTGGCAGTTCGTCGCCTTCCTCGCCGCCATGTTCGTCGTCTTCCTCACCTTCACGGCTGTTGGGATCAACGTTATCATGTTTCTCTTCATACTTGTCTTCAAAGTCATCGTTCACCGGGTCCTTCTTCTCCTCGTCCTCTTCGCCGTCCTCCTCATCGCTGCCACCAGCACCGTCCTCATCGTCACCCTGCTCCTGTTCAACCTTCGGTTGTTGCTCCTTTGATGTCGCTTTATCGTCCTCTTTCGGCTTCGACTTGTCAGAGTCATCGTCGTCCTTTCCGCGAATCTCATCTTCAATGGCCTCGCTGCCGTCCATCCGGGAATTCTCTTCAAACTTTTCATTTTCTTTGTCAATCTGATCTTCATCGTCATCAGAGTCATCACCCCATTTTTTCTCGTCGACAACGTTCTCGTCATCCTGATCGAAATCACCCATTTCACGGTCAAGCTCCTCTTCGTCATCATCGTTGCGATCACCGTCGTCGTTCTGTTCATCCTCTGGGACATCATGCATCGCGCCATCAAAGTCATTCTGCATTTCGAGACCAGTGTCCTCCGGTTTTTCTCCGGCTTCAGGGGGTTTCTGCTCGTTCTGCTCGCCCTTGAGGCCAAGTAGTTGCTCTTCATCTTCAATTTCATTGCTGACATCCTTCTTTCCCTCTCCTTCGCCCATACCAGTACCGTCAACGTCGTCCTCAAACTTCATCTTCTGGCCGTCACCCGACCCTTGCTCCCCATCGTCCTTCTCATCCGCAGAGCGGCAGAAACCGTGCTGGAAGAGATTACGGAAGATTCGAATGAGAACGAAGTCGAGCTTCGTCACGCTCTTGTGAGCAACGAGGAAGTCAGCAAGGAGCTGACGGCTGATCGCGCGAACATCGTAAACTGCCGGCTCCAACAGTTCCATGAGTCTGAAGGAGTCCTTCAAGGCGTCAAGCCATGCGTGATAATAGTCGTCCGAGTCCAACATTCGCCCATATTGATCTTCCATGGTTTTCAACAGTTGGGACATCTGGATGGCAATGGGATGGATTCGGGCATTTTTTAATGTCATCGTGAGCTCGTTCAGCTTGGCATGTAACGTGACATCCGCATTGTCAGCATCATTGGCGCCAGCATCAGGCACCTTTTCGACCTTGGTCAGATCCTGAATGGCGACGAGAATGGTCTCAACCAGCTTGTCATATTGGTGGGCAAACACCTGCTTCGAGTCGTTGGCCTCTTCAGACGAAGTTTTACTCGAACGGTCATGCTCATCGGTCACGTTCACCACATCAGCAGCTAATTCTTGCTCGCGCGTGTTGATTTTCTCCAACTCACTGAACAAGGCATCAAACGGAGCTGTGGGGGCAACATGTGCAAACAAATCCTTCACTGCCGCAAGACAATCGCGAACATCTTCAAGGCGTTCCCGGTTGCGCATCAGAATCTCAGTGCCAAGTGGAATCGTTATCGTGCCGGCAGACAGTTGAGAGTCACTGGAAACCGAATCCGGAGAGTTCACCAGCGGTGATACGCCATACACTCGCTTCTGTGGATGGGCGAACGCAGCAAGTCCGCCTGCGCCACTTCGCTCCGATTCTTCGGACGAGATACTTTCGTGATACGGAATCGATGGAACTCCCGACGACATCTGGATACGCCGTTTCCCATCCGCACTTGTCGACAAAGCATTCTCGACATCCCTCAACGAATCAAACATGCGAGTGAACTTCTCCTTGATGGCCATTGAATCCGCACTTGAACTCGATGACGTGCGCAAGACCTGCAGAACCAATATTTCGAGATCACGCAACGGCCCACGGACTCTGGTGATGGCATCAAGTTGATGCTGCTGCCAGTCGATGGAGATCCTCATTGTTTGGCGCGTCTTGTTTTGATCCATATATTCGTGGCGCCATGCCTGGAACTCATCAAATCTCTGCATCGCCATGACAAGTGATTCGTGGCTCAAGGATGCAGCATGCAGTAGCTGTCGTTGCTGGAGCATTCGGAACAGCATGTTTTCAGCATAACCATTGATTCTGTCAACTTCAGAGATGGACAGATCGTGAGAAAACTGGGTCATCGCGCTGAAACGCAAGGAAGACAACTGGCTGATGAATCGATAGTAGTATGCATCAGCACGGAGCCACAGCCACAGTGGTGAGTTCTTCGCGGGGCCATCTCGTCCCAAAGCTGTCGTGTCATCTGCACTTGCCGACTTCTTTGCCTTCTTAGTCTTCTTCCTCTTAGCCGAAAGAGTTGTGGCGTGAGCATCTTCTTGAATGACCAAGTCATTGATTCCATCGACTCGAATGCAGTTTTCGACATCTGGGACATCCAGAGCAAAAAGTTGTTCAATGTTTTGTTGTTCAGCTGGGAGCTGCATTCGATGATACGACAGACCCTGTGTCTTCAATTCACTCAGAAGATCAATGAGTGCTTTCTTCTTTGCGCCCTTTGGCAGCTTCTGACCTTCCTTGCTCTTGCCATCGTGTTGGAAGAGCGCCAATCGATAGAATACCGTGGAGCACAGATCCTCACACAGTTCATGAGGTACTTGTCGCTCGCGGACTCGGTCAGGTGTGAGGATTTGCTTCAAGGTATATTTCGTGATGCGCTTGGTAAGATGCGGAAGCTTCTCCGCATACGATGACAGGACAACGGCGATGGGCAGGCTTTCTGACAGTGCCTTCGGCTCATGAAGCAAGCGAATCACCTTGGTGTTGGCATTATCTTCGCCTTCAGCGTTGCTTGTTTCTACCTGTTTGGCATCTGTGCTTGGATCCTCCGTCGGTGTCGACTCCTCATCATTGCTGGTAGTAAGGACAGGAACAAAGACCGCGTCTCCGCACCGGTCGAGCTCTGCCTTCGTTGTACTCAAGCCAACGTAGCCGCCCTCCTTGCTGATGCCGCTATCGGTAGATGCATCGATCACAGTTTGCATATTGACAGTCAACACCGCATCGTAGTCCCGAACAAATTTCATCAACTTCCGGTGAGACTTTTCCGCCGATTCAGCGAGTGAGTAATACGTCTGCTCGTCCCAGCGACAGATCTTGACAAATTCGATTAGCTGTCGCTGGATGGGAGACTTCAATCCATTCCACTGTCGATCGACGTACGGGAGATGTTGTGCGTAGTACCGATACAAATGATACAGGACATTGGCCAGACCGAACACAGCCGAGCTTTGGTTTAGTGACATCGCATCTGTCCCCTTGCCATGCCAGTACTCGAGGAACAGTTGACCACAGAATGCATACAACATCAGGAGCCGGGACTCGTACTGACCCATTGGACATGACCGCACGTATGCATCTAGTGTCGAAAACAATTCGCTTCGCCATTTTCGCTGTTCCTCTGTCATATGGGCGACGATGGTGTCAGACTTGGCCCCCTTGAATACCCATTGAGTAGCCTCAGACAGGTACAGCCACTGCCATTCTTTCTTGGAGACACACGCCTCGACGTCAGCGTTCTGGCCTGTCGTATCACCTTCGAACGACGCTGTGAGCAGAGAGTACATGTGGAACCAAGTCTTTTGTGCCGCAGCACGATGTTGACGCTCTTTGACGTGAAGCAAATGCGGCCACGAATACAATTCCAGTTTACGCCATCGAGTGATCAGAGAGGAAAGAGCACCAAGTTCGGTGGCAATCGAATAATCACGAGCGGCATAAGATTCCCACTCTTGTGCTTTGCGAACGAGTAGCTCTACAGCCGTGAGAGTGCGAACAAGTGGGGAGCTAATCTCGAAGTTCCGGATCCGATCGGCGATCAGCACAACTTGCTGCAGAATCGCGTGGTCAGGCCACAACTTGAGCAACTGCTGAACCTTGAGCAGAAGATTTTGAAGTGGCTGTGCAACAAGGACGACTTCCTGGACGAGTGGGTCGCGATGGAAATCTACTCCACGAATGTACTCGCTGGAAAGAGCACTAGTGGCTGGGACTTGTCCTACGCGAAGACGAGACTGCACGATTGATGCAGCAAGCAAACTGGAGCCAATAGCCGCGTGCTCCACACTCGGTGCATGCAAGGCATTAATGGTCGGTCGCATGTTGACAGCCAACCCGAATGCACGCGCAAATGCTTCGAGCACAGCTTTATGGCTTATGGTTGGCGAGCTGCCAGGTGTCGAGGCATAGAGCTGACGATGCACTTCACAAAGTTCCGCGAGTAACTCATCGTTGATCCACACGTCGCCGTTTGCAGGTTGTGGTGAGTTCGGCTCACTTCTTTGCTGTGCGAGCTGCTGCTCTTCCGGCGACAAAAACATTTCAAAATCGCGGCCCACAAAATCCGGGAATTGTTGACGATACTCTTGTTCCAAAAGCTGGTCCTCGGTCTCGATTTCCATGTGGCGAGTTTTGTACATGAACAACTGCTCTTCCTCACGCTTTCGCTCTTCTTCACGGGCCTTTTGCTCTTGCCACTTCGTCAAAAAGAGATCAAAGATTGCCTTACTGTTGCGCAACACCGTAGCCTTGCGATCAGCAGACACTGTGTTGTTGACAGGAGATAAGGATTCTCGGAAAACCAACGCCATTTTCGCCAGTGCAACGTGGAGAAGTGCGACATCGCTTGCCTTTCGGTTTGACCCATGTCCCGTTCCAGAGACAAGAGCTGATGATTTGGTACCAACCATTCGGACAAGGTTGAAGATGATCTCATCCTCCAAAGTTTGGCTCGACGAGAGACTGGCGGGGATTGGACGAGGGAATCGCAATAACGCCAACGCAGTGTCAACTTTATCGTTCTCGGGAACAATCTGAGACTGCAAAATCGTGTGGATGTGCCACATCAACACGCCAAGGCCTTCCTTAACAGCAAAAATGGACGACGCAATTGGCTCGACGATGTCGTAAAAACTGTCCGAGTACTTCATTTCCATTTGCATCAGGAAGCTCTCGGTTGTCTGCTGGAACATTTCCAATTCGCGTAGCAGCTGCCGATGTTTGTTCGTGCCAGCTTGGTTGCGGATGACTTTAATGAATGCCGTTAGTTTCGATAGTGGCATAATTGTTTGATGGAACCGCTGGAGATCCCGGAAGAGGTCACCGAACACTGACGGCTTCACAGGAACCTTTTGTTCAGCGTTGAAACGCTGGATAGCTAACGCAGACACCTTCCGGACGTCGCACGCAAGCCGGGCAACATCCTGGACTGTCGAGTCGCTTACGCAATGAATTGTCTGTGGGAAGAGGCGGCTGATTGCGCCGTCAGTTGCCGTTTGGAGGGTTAACAAGGCAACTCGGTTCATCAGCATCTCCTTTTTGATAAGGGGCTTGATCACCGGATCCACAGGCGAAGACGGCACAAATAACTGGAAACGCCACATTCCCAGGAGGACAAGACTCTCGCCAAGCATCGTCATCGAAAGGGAAGACAGCTCACACTTCACAAACAGAGATGTCAGCGGAGTGAGCACATCTCCAACGAGAGCCGCAAATGATGTATCGGGCGATTGTCGGAGGAGTCGCAACATTCGATGACGTTCATCTTCAGACAACGCCGGCTTTGGTGAAGTGGATATGCTGCTGAGGATTTCTCGCAGTTCTTGCCACACATCCTGAAACGTTGACGCAAATGCCGAAATGGTCACTACAAACACTTGCTTGATCAGGTTATAAACCGCAGCAGGAAGAGCGGTATCGGTAGCGACTGCGTGCTCGCGAAGATGCTCCTTGATTTTTTGCATCCGCAACATGCGAACTTGGGTTTCAATGGTCGCGCATTTGGAGTTGTGCAAGTCCACTTCAGCAATCGCTCTCAGGACTACTGCTGTCCCGACAGCCTGGAACACACGCGGCAACCCACCCACTACAGAAGTGCTCTCCTCGTCTGTCTCGAGTTTTCGACCCCTCGCTCGCTCTGTCTGTCGGCGACGCAATTTTGCTTGAGTGTCGAAAATTTCCATCGCAATGTCATCGACATTGTTGAACGAATTCTGACGTAGGAAGGAGTGGAATCCGTACAAAATAGAGGATGAATGACTCTTGAGCACATTGACAAACTCAACCAGGTCATCCCACGTCGGGGTGCTGTTGTTGTCTTCATCTTTCCCCATGAATCGATGGCCACACCACACGATATCTTGATATGCTTGGAAGCTCGCCGGACTCCTCAGACCAACCTCAATTAACTCATCAACCAAGGCTTCGAGTTCAAACAACGTCTTTTGGACGCGTTCCAGCACTTCTGATCCGATAGGACTGGACCCGAGAGTTGACGAGAGCTGCGTGGTATTGATGATATGAAACAGGTGGGGGATCACATCCAATTCCCGCCGCGCAAGCCAGTGCTCTTTCAATGGAGCCAACTGAAACTTCACGAGATCCTCAATCAACTTGGCGCTTTCCTTCAAGTCAAATAGCAGGATGGGTGCATCGCGACCGGTACGACCGTCAACATCTTGATTGACGAAATCGAGCAAGTGCTGATTCGCACTGGTGTCCTCAAGTTCACTCAAATACAGCGTCTTACTTGAAATAAGCGATGTAATGGACGAGTGGTGATCTTGAATCTTCCGGAGTAGCACATCAGGCAAAGTAACCAACTCTTCAGCCATTCGAACGTATGACTGTCCATTGGGTGCGGAAGATACCGAAACTTCTGTTGCTGTGGCGGTCTTTGCTTGCTGCTTTGAAATATACGAGAACGCACAGAGCGCGTGAAGAACCTCTCGGCGGCTTGCAGCATCA
This sequence comes from Lagenidium sp. CBS 127285, assembly GCA_023338185.1. NCBI lineage: Eukaryota > Oomycota > Peronosporomycetes > Pythiales > Pythiaceae > Lagenidium > Lagenidium sp. CBS 127285. Next base: position 9,692 of record JAADYI010000083.1, read on the forward strand.
ATGTAAAAGAGAGACGAGACATCCAATTGGCCACTCTTCATCGCCGCTTCCATCGACAGAACCCCACCAAAGAGCAGCGCGAGCACATCCACACGATCAGACGCTGTTGGTGATGAACACATCTCAGTTGCAGGCGCAAAATTCTTCGAGTTCAGCTGCATATGCGTCTTCGACAACCGTTCAAGCAAAAACTTTGCATTCCACAGGTCAGCGCTTCGAGGAAGCAATGCGTGCCCCCCAGACTTCCACAACGTGTTTGTCGTTCTGGTGCATCCCATGACCTTGTCAATGGTGTCGTCGATTCTCTGTCGCATGTCGAGCACGGCTTCCCATGATTCGCCGAACAGAGAGGCAACAGTCTCACCATCAACGTGGTTCTGTAACGCACTCATTGACTTCTTCACATACTGCCAGTGTATCAGGAAATGGGTCCACTCAAATTTCTTGTCCCGAAGCTGGATAGAAAACTCGAATCGGTCGCGAATCAAGAGTCCGACAGTGGGCGTCAGTGCTGGAATCGCTGGGGATGAAATCCACATCTGCACCCACTGATCAAGGGCTTTGAGGAGCGGGTAAATCAGAACAACTAGTTCGTTTGCAACTGTTGAGCGATCGGCGTGATATTCGTGAACTGCGTACGACTGCTGAAGCACTGAGAGCGACGATAAGTCTCCATCGAACGCAGGGACTTTTCGACGTTTCGTAGCTTGGCCGCCCGTTGCATTGTTGCGAGATCCGAGGAGTGCATCCAGCTCTTGATACTGCTCTTGTTCGCAGAATCGAAGCCACTCTGATCCACTCAAACACTCCAAACGACGCTGAGTTGACTGTATATTCTTCCAAAGAGCAACGGCATGTTCGTTTTCGACCGCCTTCCTGGCAATAAGGTCGTCAACGAATCCAACCAAGGGAGCGTTCATATTCATGTAAATCGGCGAGCGGAGCATGATGGTCAACGCAGACGTGCCTTCACCTTCAGCAGACAGACATGACGCGAGCGCAGCCAGGTCAGAACGAATCTGTTTTGCACAGCTAACGTAGGTCGAATGGGTGAGGAGAGAACGCAAGAACCGACTCAACAGCATTGCCGACTTCTGGATGGCAGAATCATCAGACTTGATAAGTGCGTCGAGTGCAGCAATCAGTCGATCCTCTGTGATGACCGGAGATGAAGCAAGCAACGACGCTTGCACATATCGACGCAAGGCAAACGGCGAAAGCAACGTCGATGACGACTTGCCTCCATCGGGGAAGCTCGAGCGGGTGGTTAGATACTGTGAAACAGTCTGGATTGTGCTCTCAACGACATGTACACTTGACGCACTAAAACCGGCCCGGCACTGTTGCTCCAATGACTCGACCAATTTGAGCTCTGACGATCCAACGCTGGATGTACTGTTTATCATCCAGTCATTGAGCAGAGGGTCGTTTTCACATGCGTCTTCAGCTGTTGCCACCCGAAGCAGATATTCCACATAAGCGATATCGCGTTGGATCATCACAGCTTCAGATTTTGAGCACAGTTCCGTCGTAGACGAGTCCAGCACCGTGAAATCCGAATGAGTCGACTGAGTTTGGTGCACCGCTTTCTCAAAACAGGATCGCGCCCACTTGATATCTGCATCCGCGAGACGAAGCAGATCATCACCGTAGACTCGTCTGAAGCCACGCTCGATGGCCAGGACAATAGGAATCCCTCGGTCGAATTCTCTGGAGGCGAGTATCGCCCACTTTTCAAGGTGACGACGATCTAACGGCTGACCGAACTTAATCGTACTGGAGCACACAGACGCGATATGTCTATGCACAACCTCCAAACAGCGAGCAAACTCGAACCCAGGAATCCCTGCGGCCATTACCATATGCACAAGATCTCGGGGTTCCACTTCATCCGAAAGCAGCGCGATCTCGACACAACGATTCCGCATCGCCCGCGAAACCTCGCCAAATTGCGGATCCATGGCCAAGAACAGACGGAAGTTCGGGTGCGGCTTGATGACTCGAAGCTGACCGTTGATTACTCCACACTCATTGATCAGCAATTCACCACCAGTTTCCATGAGTGAGTTGAGGCGATCAAGCACAGATGAACTGCAAAAGTTGACGTTATCGAGTAGGATCCACTCGCCACGCTCCATAGCATGGATCAGGGTACCGTCCACCCACTCAAACGCGGACGCAGGAGTCGAAGTCGAGCCCAACGAAACAATTTCACGAACCAGCATCTGATAGCGCTTGACACCCGCAATATGAGCTTCGGAAATCGTCACCAAATTCGCCGCCTTGAGAAGACCCGTGAGGATTTCATTGAGATGGTCCACTACGACACGATCAAGTTCACCCTTCATGACCTGCTTGCCCTTATTCTCAGTGACGTCTTTTTCATGTTGAGAGAGAGCCCACCAGACGTTGCTCATCGCTCGAGCGTGCTTGATCAACACCTTTCGCCGATTCGCGTGCGCATCACCAGGCAATGCTGATTGGTGCAAGAGTTCCTGGATCACTTCGTCATAGACATCGGACACTTGGTCGCGGATGTTACGAAGTTTCCGCCCCAAGTCAACTTGTTCAAAGCAACCGAGCAATTCTGTGGCATCAGTCCCTGCACTCATGGCCAATTCGTGGAGAGTGTTACCGGAAAGCGCGGCGAGCAGTCGCACAGTTGATGTCTTGCCACTGCCTGATTGCCCCACCAACAACGCTGGCCAATTCATGTTTACACAATGAATCAATGCCTCCATTGGCTTGAGCAAAAACGTGAACACAGGCGGTGTGACTCTGCTGACACGCAACAGATCATCGCGACGACGCAAAAAGGCTCTGCCGACTTGGACGTGAGAGTCAACAACTCGGAGCGACACATTTGATGTATCCGTTGGCGTGACCGCAAAGAATTCTTCAAAACGGCGTGCAACGCATTCTCGATCCCGGGGTGAACGCATACGCTCGACATAAATCGTGTTCACGTAGTATCGGAGCCGTTCAACGACAGATGGGGTTCCCACTATGCCAGGGGGGCATTGATGGCTGTGCTGGCGAAGCAGCTCGCACAGTCGAAATACATCTCGAAGGTTAAATTCCCAGGGAGCTCCAAGGCGACCATACGCACACGTGGTCATCGTGTCAGCATGAATAGCACTGTTGAAAGCGATCATTCGTTCCAGGACATTTTCCTCAGACAACGTCCCGCAAGCCTGGACTGGTACTTGTTTCAAGGATGGGTAGATCGAAGTAGCAATGTGCACAAGATCCTCACTATCCAGTGTCTCGACGAACACACGGGTAAAACGGTTGAGGAAAGACTTCGGGAGGCCCTTTCGACCACCACCTTGGCGCAATGGGTTCTGCGCCGCGAAAACACGGAAACTGGGTGGGCACTCGAATTCTCGGTCGAGTTCGGGGATATACACGGTTCCGCGATGGTCAAGGCATGAATTCAAGCCTTCCAGAACCGACTGAGACGCCAAATTCAGTTCGTCAAGCAACACCCAGTCCCCGGCCTTCAGAGCACGCAGGAAAACGCCATCACACCATTCAAACATCCCCGATGGTGATCCCTTGGACGCATCCGCATCGTCATTTGATGTCGAATCGGAGGCTGCTGGCAAGTCGGAGCCAAACAAATCAGAAATGTCCGTTTGTTCAGACAAGTTGATCCGCACGAGTCGGTGGCCGGATGCCGCTGCAAGTGCGCTGATCAAACTGGTCTTGCCCACGCCGGGAGATCCTTCCAAAATGATTGGCCGGTTGACTTGCATTGCTCTCAGCACACGGTACAGGTTCGACATGGTCGTCGGGGCCTTCAGCGAAAACGAAGGCGCACGGAGAACGGGGTCTGGACCACGCGCAATTAAAAATGGGCCAATGCCAAAGCACGTTTGATCAGCATTGTTCAGTCCAGCGATTTTATCGTCGATTGCTTGCGTGGTCGCGTGAAGCGACGCAAGCACTTCATCCTTCGCTTCGGAATCATCTCCAGGAACAAGTGATAGGAGATACTGATACGCCTCATCTCGAGCCTGAAGTGCGCTGTGGAGCGATTTGTCAGAGCCGAGGCCGAGGCCATCGAGAATCGACAGCGCTGCACCTTGAACAAACGCTGTCCATGCTGACACTGCAGAACCGCCCTCATCCCGCGATTTCATTACCGAGCAAATAAAATTGATCCACGACAGAATATCGCGGAGAGTCACGGCACCAACACCACCAATGCCACCATTCTTTGCATTGAAATGCTTCACAAACGCCAAGATCGGATCACACAAATGAGTGAGTGGTGCGTGTGCCAGTTTCGAGCGTCCCACGAGGCGATCGGTGATAATGGTAGCAATGTCCTCGAGATCAGAGATTGACGGGACCCAGATTTCCGTGAAACGGTTACGCAATGCCGGGGAAAGCTCGCGCTTTCCGAAATCGCCACCAGGATTCATCGTCGCAAAAATGCGCCATTTCGAGTTCGCAGTGATTTCCTCAACATGGTCGCCACCTTTTTCTGCCAACAAAAGCGTGCGGGAAGGCTCCAGAACACTATTCAGACGTTCCAGAACGGCATCTTCGGCCAAGTTGACCTCGTCGACGAGAATCAGGTCGCCCTTCTTCATGGATTCTACCAATGGGCCATCGCACCACTCGAAGATCGACTGGTATCGACGCTTCAGGTGCTCGACACGCTCAAGAACCTCAGATCCTTGATCTTCGTCCGTTGAGTTCGTCGTCAGTAACCTCGATTTTTCACGTTCGTACATTTCAAGAAGATCTGAAATGGGCTTGCTGGCAATCTCATCGTTGTTCGCCCCTGCAGCAACCAAGCACTCGACAATCGCCGACTTCAAGTCTTCGGCAATCATCTCTTTGCCACGCACAGGTCTCAAGCAGCCCAAGAAATCAGACGTCTCGGTGTGCTGATGGCAGTTAATGATGTGCAATGGTTGATTGAAAAGCAGGGAGTACAACTGACAAACTGTGGTCTTGCCACAACCAGTCTCACCAACGAGAAGGACGGGCTCCTGGTGTTGCAGGCAGCGTCCAACCAAAGCAAAGAGCCGACGGAGAGCCTTGGTCACACTGATCTTGTCCAACCCTGCAGCGTTGCCAGCAAGGTCCTCTTTGGTTAGTGCTTGTTCAATCATTTCTTGAACGCGCTCGAACTGTTCATTAGATCCCCAAACGACTTCTTGCTCAATCTCACCATCAGCATTTAACAGCGACGATTCCCGCGCTTCGCCTCTGTAATACATCGCATCAAGGTCGATTTTTACTTTGCACGACTGCTCCAAAACACGTTGAACGACCATTTTCTCGTCGTCCTTCCGCAGTCGTTCTGCCAAAAGGCAATATCCCTCTTCCGCCAGAGCTTGTTTGGTAGAGGGACGACGTTCTGCCCATCGAAGGAGATCACGAGTCGTGATAAACCCAGACTTCCCAGCAAAGATGGATGACTGTTGCCGAACAAGCTGGAGTTGACGCATCACGTCGATCAAGATCGCACAGTATGATGGCGGAAGCGAACTTCTTTCCTGCAGAATCGTCTGGAGCTCGGATGTAGGGGCCTCGTCGACTTGAATCTCGAGGAATCGATTTCTAAACGCTCGCGAGAGGACTTTACGGCCGCCATACAGACCGGGAGGATTTTGAGTTGCAAAGAGCATAAATTTCGGGTGCGGACGAACCGTTTCTTGAGTCTCGGGGAGAAAAAGTTCACGGTTGTCATCAAGCAAACGATTCAGAGCCTCGAGGACTTCAGATGGCGCAAGATTGAGCTCATCCAAGATAATCCACCACCCTTGTCGAACAGCTTCCACAAGAACACCTTCCTTGAAAGTCAGCTTGCCATTAGAATCCGAAACATAGCTTCCCAAATACTCTTGGATGTCAGTGTGTTCGTGATTATTGATTCGAACACATTTTTGACCCAGGCGAGCAGCCAAGTATGTAATGAGCGACGTTTTGCCCGCTGAAGTGGGACCCTGCAACAGCACTGGGTACTTCCCAATCAGAGCTGCTCGTGCCACATGTCGAAGATTCTCCTCGACAGACTTCGTCAGCACAAAACGCTTTTGATTTGTCACAGGATCCGCGACGGCGTCATCCCTGGGGTCCATGTGCCCGCCCTGACGAACCCAATACGAACTGACGAGCACGAACTCATGCGGAGCTTCTACGACCTTTCCTTTCGGTCGAGGCGGGGCACGGTCAAGATCTCGTGCCTTCAGTTTCTTTGCAAACGTATTCTTGATCACCTTCTCTAGGAACAGACGCGATTCGCGGTCGAGAACGGTGCAGAAGGTGGACGTAAATCCTTCGTACAATGCTCGCTCGAGACCATATCCACGTTGAATAAGGATCCGGGTGATTTGAAGTGCCTGGCTCAACGTACGCAACGAATAGCGAGGTTTATGGCGGGCACCATCACTCAATCGATCTTCCGCATGGCCACGAGCCGCTAAATAAAAGGATACAGTCTCGGTCACTGGCGACGACGGAATCTCGCGGAAATGGTGTTGCACCACAAGCTGGAGGTCCGTCGGTGAGACGCACTCATCCACATAGATTTCCGTGAAGCGATGGCGCAACGCCGGCGGGAGATCTTTCTTTCCCACATCGGTCGACGGGTTCATTGCGCCAAACAGGCGAAAGTTGGGATGGGGCCGTAACACCTCGACGTCACCACGCTCCGTCAGGGAGAACGCACAACGACCGTGGTCAGGTTCGAGGAGCGTGCTTATCCGCTCCAGGGTCTCGGATGAAGCCAAGTTGATTTCATCCAGGAGGACCCAGTGTCCTTCTCGGAGCGCCGTGACGAGAACTCCCTCGACAAAGGCAAACGCAAAGTGCGACTCCACGTGGTCACGTTGCCGTTCGAACCGCCCCAAGTCACCGTTGAAGTTCTCCCAGCGCGCTCGCAGTGCGGCGGGTGAAGCACCATTGGCGCGCGTCTTGGATTCTTCAGTACCTCCACTTTCCTGCTCGAACTTGGAGTTCGCCATGGCGACGGCCTTGTTCATCCCCTTGCTCATCTTCTTCCAGTCCTTGTGCTCAAAGGCCATGCGCACGACATTGAGGAAACCCGCGTTCCTCTTCGACGTGAACGTGGCATTGAACAAGTCCACAAAGCTCATGTACAACGGCCGGGCGATGAGATGGAGTTCCACGGGCTTGAACCCGCCGACGAGATCGGCGCTGTCGCTTTGAATGTTGAGGTTCTGCACGACGAGCTTCTGTCCCATGGAGGCCGCGAGGTGCTGGATCACGGTCGTCTTACCACAGCCCGTCTCGCCGACGAGGAGGGCAGGTTCGCAGGTATACACAATCGCCGCCAACTTCTCCAGGAGACGCAGGACATGGCCCGTCATCACAAACGACGACGACTTGGCCACGTCTACATCCTGGTTATTCGACAGCGTCGGGAGATGCACCCGACCGAGTTCGACCTCGTGTGCGTGAAACTTGACACTGGGGCGGTGTTGCTCCAGGAGATACGAAATCCGATCCTCCGGGAGCTGCCAAATCTCCCCAATGGCGATGGCCGCCGCGAGTCGCGTCTCCGGGACGCGGATGCCCGAGCAAAAGACATCGCACGCCTCGACCACCACACGGAGACGCTCGTCCTCGGTGACGTACACGTCCTCGTCGTCGTGGGCGGCGGCGACGGCGCCGTACCCGGTGAAGCAGAATGCACAGATTCGACGGCACCACTTGAGGAGATCCCGCAGTGAGAAGTCACGGCCATAGTTGCGGCGGGTCTCGCTCCAGACGCCCGACCGGCTCGTCAGCGGGGCCACGTCACTCGTCACGGACTTGCCAGAGACGACGTTGAATGTCGTCATGATGCGCTGAAGCACCGCCTTGGGGATGCGCGGGAACAAAGCGCGGAGGATCTGCGCCATCTCGTCGTCGACGAGGGGCTCGACGTCGACCCGGGACCACGTCGACTCCTGGAAGCCCTTGGGCATCACATTCCCATGGGACGTGGTCGCGAAGATCTGAAAGTTGGCGTGGGCCACGAGCAGCTCCCCGCGCCCCGGGAGCTCCATCTCCCGGGTCTCGAGCAAGGGCATGAGCGCCGCGAGCACCTCAAATGGGGCCCGATCAATGTCCTCGACGACCACCCACCGGCCTTCGAGGACGGCCGTCGTGAGCGCCCCGGGCTGCCACGTAAACTCCCCGGGGATGTCCGTGCAGACATACGAGCCCAGGAGCGTCTTGCTGTCGATCTGGTCGTCGAGGTGGAGCTCGACCATGCTGTGGTTCCCCGCCAGGCGGGCGAGCTCGCGGATGATCGCGGTCTTGCCGCAGCCCCCGGGGCCGGCGATGAGAATCGGCCGCTGGAGACCAAGGGCGATCGCGAGCGACTGGAGGTTGCGCTTGGTCGACGGCGTCGTGACGAGAGGCTCGGACGAGTCCTCGGCATTTTCGTCCGCGCGCTGACGACGGGCCGTGCTCGACGGCACGAGGACCCCAAAGACGTTGGTGAGGGAGCTGTGGAAGGGGATCGGCTGGTGGGCGGCCAGGTCGTCGTCGCTGTCCCCGCTCCGTGTCTGGGGCTGGGAGGTGGCGAGCTCGACACGCTGCTGCGCCCGACGGCGGGCAAAGCGGAGCTCGTCCAGTTCGAGCTCCTGGATGGTCGCGTGGCGGCGGCCGTCGCCGACCTCGAGCTCGTTCAGGAACGCGTTCCGCCGGGCGTTGCTCATGCGAAGGACGATCGCCGTGGCACGGGCGGCGTGCCAGCGGACGCCGAGGTCGTCGTGGAAGCAAAGCGGGTAGAAACCCGCCCAGTTCCAGAGCGCCGCGACGGCCCGGGGGTCCGGGAGGCTCAGGAGGCGATGGGCCGTGCGGACGATCCGCCGGAGCCGCTCGCGGACTGCCGGTTGCGTGTGCTGCTCGCGTTGAGTCGCGGCGACTGTAACAAAGTCGAAAAAGCAGGGCGACTCGGCAAAGTACTGGAGGACCATGGGCGCGGCCTGGGGGAGGAAGGCGAGGAGCGTCACGAGGGCCTCCGCGATGCGCTCCCGGCGGAGGAGGTTGTCATCGCAGCGGACAAAGGCCCTCGGCGTCGTCTTCGCCGGCGCCGGCTCGAAGATCGCGAGCGCGGGGTCCAGGAGGCGGGCGAGGAGGTCCATGGCAAAGGGCCGGAGGTGCTGGAGGATCGGCCAGACAAATGCCTCGTGGACGAGACACGCGCTCATGGCCGCGAGGTACGCGCCCGCGGCATCAGCAGTTGTTGCGGTGGCGGCGGCGGCGGTGGTGGTGGAGCCGGAGGAGGAGGTCGTTGGTGGCGGTCGGGCCATGTCCTGATCTTGATCGTCATGTTCGTGCGGCGCCAGCCAGTCCTTTGTGGCGGCCCGGGCCTGCTGCACGGCCGGATGCGCGGCCATGCGCGGCTCCGCACGGAGGACGGCGGCGATGGCGCGGCGGAGGCGCGGGCCGCTGAGCATCGCCACGCTCTCGGCGTCGAACGCCGGCATCGTTGACGGGGTGGTCGTCGTCGTCATCGTCCCGGTCGCCGTGGCCACCACCACCATTGGAATGTGATCCGCTTGGTGGTGTAGCGAAACGGTGTTGTGTTGGTGGCAAATGAATTGCACCGAGTTCACTGGACGAACGAGATGAATTGTCGCCATCAAAATTGAATTGCACGGGTTCCACCCGACCAATCAAGAATGGGTGCACTGCGTGACCTTGGAAACCACATGACCCTCTTACAATCGATCACGGGCATTGACACGGCTGGATCTGAGTATTACTCTGTCCGGGACAGTAGCTGTTCGGTGGCCACCCAAGTTGTCGAAGACACACGCACGAAGAGCCATTGGCTGGCAGCGCCCATAATTGTCACCACGGCGCCGTTGCGGGGAAGATGATCTCGGCGCTGGCGTGGGTGCCCAAGGGCGCGTCCAAGCGCGTCCCGGAGAAGCTCAAGCTCACGGACGATGAGATCGCCATGATGCACGAGCTCGCCAAGGAGGAGGAGGCCGAGGAGCAGGAGGCGCTCAAGACCGAGGAGGGGATGGCCGACAGCAGCGACGACGATGAGAACCCGGCCCCGGCCCCGACGGCCACAAAGACCTCGGCAAATGACGGCCTCCCGGCCGCGTTCCGCATGGACGAGTACGACGATGAGGACGACGACGTCGCGATCAAGAACTTTCTCGGGGCCGGCAATGACATGATCGACGAGGAAGACGACGAGGACGAAGAGGAAGACGACGATGATGACGACGACGACGAGGACAACAACGCCGACGACCTCGATATCAACATGGACGCGAATGCCGTCGTCGGCGATGACGATGAGGATGAGGAGGAGTACGACAAGGAGGACGAGGAGATCCTCCCGACGGACTCGGTGATCCTCGTGGCCAACACGGAGGATGACTTTAGCAACCTCGAGGTGCAGGTCTACGACGAGAACACGGGCGCGCTGTACGTGCACCATGAGATCAACCTCCCGGCGTTCCCGCTGTGTCTGGCCTGGATGGACTGCGCGCCGTTGCCCTTGGATCCCTCCACTGGGCCTGTCGACGGCAGCTTTGTCGCCGTCGGAACATTCAAGCCCGGTATCGAGATCTGGAACCTCGATGTCCTGGATGTGCTCGAACCCACGGCGACCCTCGGTGGGGAGGTCAACGAGGAGCTTCGGAACGTCGCCGTGCCCAAGGCGATGCGCAAGAAGAAGGACAAGAAGGCCGCGCTCAAGCCAGGGAGCCACCAAGACGCGGTCATGTGCCTCGACTGGAACAGCAGCCACCGCAACATGCTCGCCAGTGGCTCGGCCGATGCGACTGTCAAGGTGTGGGACATCACCACCCAGACGTGCCTGTACACGATGAGCCATCACAGCAGCAAGGTCCAGAGTGTCCGATGGAATCCCGTGGAGACCACTGTCATTGCGTCGGCGGCATTCGACAAGCACGTCGTTGTCCTCGATGGCCGGCAACCGGATGCCTACTCCAAGTTCAAGCTGAGCGCCGATGTCGAGAGCATTGCGTGGGCACCACATGATCCGACAACATTGGTCGCCTCGTCGGAAGATGGTGTCGTTGTTGGATTCGATGTGCGGAAGAACGGCTCGCAGCCGCTGTTCACCTTCCAGGCCCACTCAGGGGCAGTCTCGGCTATCTCCTTCTCGCACAAGATCCCGGGCATGTTTGCGACGGCGGGTGTCGACAAGACCGTGAAGATTTGGGATCTCCAGGGCAACACTCCAACGTGCATCACCTCCAAGGAAATGAACGTGGTACGTATTGCGACAATTCATCAATTCGTGGCGTTGTGTTAGCGACTGACAACATCATTTTGCATTACAGGGTGAACTCTTCTCCATGTCGTTTTACCAGGATTCCCCGTACATGCTCGGTGTTGGCGGCTCCAAGGGCATCCTCGCCCTTTGGGACACGTCTGAAAATCAGGGCGTTGAGCGGCGCTTCAGCTCCCGTGTTCAGGAGGGCCCTGTTGGCGGTAACTTTGATCTCTCGTCCACCTTCAAGTCTCCACAGCAATTGGCCGATGATCTCATTCGAGAAGAGGAGGCCGAGGCCGCCAAGCGCCAACAGACCGGAGGCAAGAAGAGCAAGTCAAAGGGCAAGAAGAAATAGACAATTTGCTACGCTTGCTCTGCCCGTCTTTGTTCTGTTCCATAGCTACTTTGTCAACACGAGAATGTGCTTAGACGCCGACTTTCATTCGTCAACACCATTCATTAGGTTTGTTCAAATTGCGCTTATGAAGCTACCTTCGCTTCAAATACATAGTGGTACACAGAAAACTTCTTGATCGAACGTCGACTGGCTTACTCATCATTGAACTCGCTGATATCCATCTCAAGGATGGCATAAATGGCGTCTTCAAGCTCCATCCTCGTTTCGTACAGAGGCAATTCGACGCGATTGAAACAAGTGTGCACCTTCGGAAAACCCTTGGTTTGATTGGGGAGGGGTCGAATTGAGAAGGGGCAGATCCGTCCATCATAACTTGTGAGCCCCTTGAACCCCTGCACGGGCACTCGGGCAGACCCCGTGCTGAACTGCAAAAACCTGGCTCGTTCTTCTTCACTCAAAGACGCCAAGATGTCCCAAAACCAGTCAACAACAAACGAGCCACCAAAACTAGCCGCGATGGTGGTGTTTCTTCGCCAATCTGCCAGATCGATTTCGGGAAGGCCACACAACACGAGCTCGAGTTCCTGGTAGTCAAAAACCATGAGGTTCTCCTGGGGGACAACCTCAAAGAGACCAGCTGAGAGAGCCTGAAGCTGTTCTGCATACCGGTCGAGCATGAGGTACCGCAGCTTTAAGTGCAGATACTCGCTCTTATTGTCATCCGTCACCACAATGTCACGACCTCCGGGCATCAAGTCGATGACGAGGGGCCGATCTTCCCGAATCTCCGTGACGCTAAATGTGAGGTCGAGGGCATCAACGTTCTCGTTCTCGCGAATCCACTTCATACTGTTGTACACCTCAGGATCCACATACTGGAGATCGGAAAAGGTGATGGGAACGCCGAGAAAATGCTTCAAAATGGGCAGACAGAGTCGGGCGTGCATCGTCTGGCCTTCTAACAATGCCCGACCGATGAGCCGACCGATGCCTCGGAAGTAGAGGAGGTGATCGGCCGTGCACTCGATCGAGTTCGGGTTGATCGCCACCGACTGATTGTTCCGATGGCAGTTCATAAACAACCCCAACGAGTCATCGAGGAGCTTGGAGAAGAGAATCGTAAACCACTCCCGCTGGAGCCCACCGGCGTCGATGCCGATTTCCCCGATGAATTCGATGCGAAGTGGAAAGTGAATGTGCTCGAGCTGGATGCCCAAAAGCTGCTCCATCGACTCGACGAGGATGTTCTCACGGTGGACGCTGAGCTTGATCCGCCCTTCGTCCCAGCTCCGCAGGAGGCCCCCCATCCGCTCCAAGAACCACGCGTACTTCTTCTGGAACGGCAGTTGGCTGACCTGATCGATGAGCTCGAGTTCGTCCGGGCGGATCCGGTACCCGGCGATGGTCGTTGCAGCATCAGCGCGGGAGGTCTCGGCGAACGTCAATCGGCCCTCGCTGTGGACCGACGATCGCACAAAGTACGTCACAAAGCCCGACGAGGCCCGCGTGATGTCCGTCATCGACGGCGTCGGTGCGAGGAGGCATGTCGACGAGCTCGTAGACGAGCACCTAGACGACGTGGACGAGGACAGGGGCACAATCGGCGTGAAGCACGTCTGGACCCGGCTGCCGCGGGCGTAGATGTTATCCTGCCGGACCCAGTACGCGGAGCCATCCGGGGCGATCTTGCGGATCCACTCCTTGCGCTTGCGGGCGTAGCGCTGTCGGGGGTTGAGCGCCGAGAGGCTGAGGCTCTGCTGCTGGGAGAATGAGCGACTGAGCCGCTCCTGGTGCTGCGTGCGCTTGATCCGGAGCTCACGCTCGCCGAGCTCGGCGGCGGGGGCCTGCGCGTTGCCGCGGCCGGCGTTGCGCTTGGTCCCACAAAGGATGCAGCTGCGCTTCTCGAGGGCATTCGTGAACTCGCACACGAGGCACTTCCACCGCTCTTCGCCGGCCTCACTACGTTTCGACAAAGGAACAACAATCCCCGTGGGTCCGTCAATAACCAGCCCAAGAACAACGACGGGATCGCCTGGCGTGGCCAAGTCACAAACACGTACTTGCGCTCGAGGTCGAGGCGGGTGATGGCCTCCTGCTCGTTCAGGAGGATCCTGCGGCAGTCGCCGGATTTTTTTGCGCAGCCACCGCATATGACACGTCAGTGTGGGAGGGGGGGAGGCCAATTGGGGAAATCGCGCGTACCGGGCGAGGAAGGACCGTGAGAGGGGCTCGGCGCGGGCCGCGGCGCGATCCCGGAGGAGGTAGAGGCCCCCGAGGAGCAGGAGCAGGAGGGCGACCGCCAGGAGCGCGAGGAAGAGCCCCATCGAGGCCCCGCCGACGCGGCCATCGGCCATGATGCACGAAGTGGGTGGTCAACTGAGGTGGTGGTGGTGGACACGCGTCCACGGGACGGTGGATTGGATTGTCCGGCCACGCTGGCAGCGAGCGAACGCCCGGTGAGCAAGGCGGGGGTGGCAAAGTCGTCGGTGTTTGGGTTGGGGACGAACGCGTCCGTCGTGATGATGATGATCCCCACCGACCGTGTGTGTGTGTGTGTGTATGTGTGGCCTTGTGGTCCGGTCCGCCCCGTCCGGGGGCTTTTTTTGTGGGCGGGGGTGTGGCCGACGGTGTGGCCAAGCGACCGCACTCAACCCAATGCTCGGGTCGAGAAAGCTGTTGCGCATTGTTGGCCCCACTGCGATGGACAATGGGGCGGCCATCGCTCAACGCGCGCAGTTGTGACTGGGAGGGGGTGCGATCGCGCAGAGGCCTGTCAGCACTTGCAACAGAACGATCAGAAGGGACGCAGTCGCAGGGTTGCGGGCTGACTCAAGCGGCCCCCTTCAATGGGCAACCACACCAAAGTCGGTAGGTATAGGAATGGCCACGGTTGGGTTGCCCAATTCGGGGGTGAGTTGACCGGATTTCTTGGCATGGGCTTGGTGGGCGGGCTCGTGGGTGATCTCGGCAGATGGGATCGGCGGGTGATCGAATGTTCTCCGAAGCCCGTGGAACTGGCCAGGCGGTGGCCAACGTTGCCATGTGCCCATCGCGATCACCGACACCGTTTGGGACGGACCTTGATGGCCATGTCCGGGCGTTGGCATACATCTGGCTCAATGTGTCGGATAGGGGACCCACATGCCACTGCCGCCATGGACATTGACAGACCGCCAGGCAAAGGTCTGGTCAGTCAATTGCCAAAGTCGATTGGCACGCCTTTGCTGACGGTATGACACTGGGCGGGGCGACGAACACAACAACCTCAACGCAAGTGTTGTGCCAGTCAGTCCTTTTGAACCCTTGGATGGAGAATCCGTGTCATTACGACGTCCATGCATGCAGTGGACATCTGACCAAGGGCAATGGACAAGGCTTTCAGCGAATCCTGACAACCCGCCAGTTGATAGCAGTTGGTCTGCCTGTTGTAGATGTCAACCAAACGAAACTCAATTCGTTGTTTCCGTGGCATGGCGATTCTTTGAGAGACGACAATGCTAATCATACAACAATAACACACCAACAGCAACTTTCATTCAAAATCCATACGATGCCTCTGAGAAAAGCATTGTGACAGCTCTACGATCGTCGACGCCGCCGGCTAGCCCGAAAACTTGGCTACGACAAACGAGCAGGTTACTTAGGGTACAGTCACCATCACCTTTAGCAACAACGTACCATGTCATTGTCATCATCATCACCGTTTCTCTCGTGTTGGTCTGTCCTGTCGGCTCCATCATCACGTTGAGTTGAACCGCGAGATCTTTTCTTGGGAACAGAAGGTGGCGTCGGGGGTGTTTCTGCCTCCACTTCATCATCTAAGTCTGTTGCCTTCTTCTTGCTACTTCCCACGGATGCGAAGGAATCACGTTTACTAACGCGAGATGCAACTGAAGCACTGGGCACGAAAGCATCTTCATCGTCATCTTCATCACTAGATTGCTCCACATAAGTTTTGGTCTGTGCACGAGCCTTCCGCATCAGTGACTGTCTCCGGTTTGGTGTCGTTGGAGTTTCAGGAGCTAGGTTTTTGGAGGGAGTGCCACTTTTCAACGATTTACGCCGGGATGAAGTGCTCGACGGAGACGCTCGGCGCTTTTGTGCAGACTGGGGTGGGGAACTCATCGTCAGATACGTATCCAGAGTTCCAGATGGCTTTATCGGTGAAAGCGAAGTCTAAGTCATCAGCAATGTTGGAATCTGTGAACCTATCATGTGCCATAATCGTAAATTAATCCCGGCACGTACACTGATCCGTGGGCCTCGATGCTGCGTAGTCTGCCGTGGAGGCTGGTCAATCAAATGGTTGGAACTTCTCTCTTCCACTGTTTTGCCTGAACCAAATAACTGCTTGGGGAGGTAAATCTTGCCTGGAAAGGCCTTCAAGTTTGATTGGTTTTTGATTCGGCGCTTGAGAAGTCCAACGGCACACTCAAGAAGTGGATACATCGCATTGTTTGTGGCATCGGTAACATCATGGCAATCGGACAATTTAGTGAGAATCTGCAGTAGCAACGCAATATTATCTGCACCAGAACCAGTCGTTGAAATCAAGCCGTCAAAGAAAAAACTCAGATATGCAACTTGATCGTTCCACGATGCATCCTGGAGTAGGAACGTTCGACTCCCGCCGGCACAATGACGCATTGCGGCATCCACAGGATAGTCTGGATGGTGGGTAAGAATATGGATAACATAGGGCAATGCATACTCAGGAACCATCAGTGCGTGTATGTTCTGGCGTTGTTCATCGTCTTCATCATCGATTGGGCCAGAAGATTGCCTTGATACCTCAAACATCCGACGCATCCTTTCCACAGCTGCAATAAGTAGCCCGCGAACTGTTTTCTTCAATGACAGGTTGGTTTCAGTTGCTGCTAGCGCCAAATAGCTTAAATATTTATGGGGATGAGGAACATTATGCTTCATCAAGTTCGAAGTGAGTTTCTTGACAAATGCATTGCGAACATCATCGGATGAATCCTGCATCACAAACCCAAGGATGTGCCACTCAGATATTTTGAGAGACGTTTCTACGATCCGGGAGCGGATCAGTCGAAGAAGGGCGGAAGACGCTGCAATCCGGTACTTCACTGGCAGCGCCCCAGTTGTGCCCCACATTCGTCCATCAGATCGAAGCACATCAAACAGGAGCTTCACAAAGTCACCACATTTATCTTCCACCGAAACAGAACTGTCGTCAGCGGAGTGTATCGCCATGCGAGAGACAACCTTGATCGCGAGGCATCGGATATCTGCAGCTTTCGACGCCGATAATCCGCTTTTTGCTGTCTTTTTTGACTTGGCTGTGTCCACAGCGGAGGATTTTTGGTGGATAAAGTCGTCCACTAAAATATTCCACATCGACGAAAACAACGGCGCTCCGATGTACTGCGGGCATCTTTTCACAAATACCCCTATGCTCTGCAATGTAGACGAAATATTGTTCGACTGGGGTGATTGAAGCATTTTCTTGGAGCAAAGTTTCGGCACAACAGATGAGAGTTCACTTGTATGACCATAAAAGTCTGCAAGTATTGTTGCGGCGAATTTCGAAACCATCATATCTTCATTGCTTGATCCACCTTCGTACTGTTTAACTAGACAACAATGGCACAGGAAGTCCTTCAGTTTTGCCGATGGAGTATAATCTTCCGATTCCTTCTCCAAGCTGCTGTCCAGGCTTACTTGTTGTTTCATCCATGAGTGAGAGTACAGAGATAAAACATGGAGAAGCCCAATGACCAACTTGACATCGGCATCACGTGACTCATCGTCTTTATCTTCACCTGTTTCCACTCCAACAAGAATCGTTTCAAATTCATCGCGCACGAATGGTGCGAAGAAGTGTGGAAAACACCGTGCGACCATCAATAGTAGTTCAATCAAACTTCGATTTTCTTTGTGGTACTGTCCTTCCATGTCGATAACGAACTGGAAATACGCTGTGAGACCACCTTGACTAATCGTAAGATTGTTGAGCCTGCGACAAAAGCTCTTCAAAAACTCCCCCAATGGGGACTTCGAACCCACACTCTTGATTAGTTGATCTCTCGCACTTCGGGTATCCAACTGACTCGTACTTTCGCCACAAAGAGTCTCCAGGTACTTGAAAACACTCTGGTCTTTCCATTTGACCAGCTGATCCAATACTTTCCCCAAGTTATCAGTTTCATTGAACATGGGTCCTAACCCGGCCAACAACGCTTCTTTAGCCGTTGAAAGAAGTGATGCCGTGTTGTCGTCACCACTGTTCCTACCTCGACAAGATTTCTTTGCTTTCAAAAACGACGACAAAAGCTTTTGACACTTCGCTCTATCATTCAATATTCGGCGCATGGCTTCCTTCGATGCAACATCGAGACCGTGGAAGATGTAGAGCAAACCTTTCGCACGCAAATCTTCAGCCAACGCCTTCGGCAGCATGATATCATCGAGTAGTTGAATCACCCTCAACTTCAAGTCTTGTTGTGGATACGCATAACACTTCAAGACGAAGTCTGGCACCCAGCCCAACTTTTTCGCATTCGTGGTTGGGACAGAGTTTGCAAGTGAAATTTCTGGCCCTTCTTCTCCGTCCCAATAAGAGGAAATATGCGCAGCATAAACTTGACTCAGCCCTGTCATCGTTTCCTTTCGAAGAACAACCTTCTTGTCTTTCATGCGTTCGCCAACTTGGCGAAGGCATTCCTCAC
Source organism: Lagenidium sp. CBS 127285 (assembly GCA_023338185.1). Classification (NCBI taxonomy): domain Eukaryota; phylum Oomycota; class Peronosporomycetes; order Pythiales; family Pythiaceae; genus Lagenidium; species Lagenidium sp. CBS 127285. The sequence goes on from JAADYI010000083.1 coordinate 27,984, forward strand.
TTACTGCCTCGAGATTGTTGGCAGCCAGATCACACACCTCATTCACAACTAGTCTTCGAACTTCCCATTCAGGGTCACTTAAGCGCTGAATAAACTCTTTTTCGATGGATGATGCAAGCTCTGGTTTGCGTTGCCAAATTATCGCACTCACTTGAACCATTTGGAGACGAATTTCCTTGCTTACGTCACGAAATCGACCCAAAAAATCTCGGAAATTTTTCATGAACTCGTGGCCATAGTCAGCATGGGTTGATGCAAAGAGTCGGCCCATTAATGCGATTGCTTCGGACCGTGTAGCAATTTCGTCGACTTGTAGTTGCATACAAACATTTGGAAGTACGTACAATAGCAGCGAAGGATTCACTTTGTGAACTTCGTAGATCAGCGTGTACACATGCTCCTTCAACTCCGACGCTTTGTGGGACAGGGTGGTCGGAGCATCCACCAGAATACTGTTGAAGAAATGTGATAAATGACTTTGCAACTGGTCACTAGTTCGACGGACAAGTTCTTGTGCCATGTGGTACGGGCCACGTTCAGATGAATCTGTAGAATTTGCGTCGGTTGAGATCGTACTCTCGATGTTCACATTAGCATGAACCAATGGAGCCAAGATAACATCAAGGAGAGGCTGATCAATCGTCTCACTCTCCTCAACGCATGATGCCATCACTGACAGCATTAAATTTTCAACCTTCACAGAGTGCTCCTTACGGATGGTGTTGAACAGGGTCCGGAAAAGTTGCACCATGAGGGGCTCTTCGGCGTCATCGGGAGTGTAGTCCATTCCAATCAGCAGAAGACACGACTTCACGGTTGCCAAGCTCTCCAAGATGTACAAGTAATGGAGGTCGGTCGATGAGGTCTTGCTGCCAACGTTTTCTTCCGAGTCCTCATTGGCTAGGTTGCGAAGTTGCTCCAAGATCAGCTGGAAGGCATCGTAGAGTTCCTCATTCGACTTGAAAGGCATATCTGGTGCGTAGACGCGGAGCAGTTCGACGAGGCAGCATGCCATGAGCGATCGCACATTCGTCTCCGCGTGCTCGGCAATCTTGTCATGGAGGAGTTCCGAGCACACGAGCCGCAGTTTCTCCAATGGGACGGACTCCTCGTGTTGTTGATTCGGGGTCTGCTGCAGGGCCACCCAGGTCTGCTTGAGGCGCCGCGACAGCTCCGAGGAGTTTCCGGCCGCGAGGAGGTACGAGCCCGTGAGCACTGCCTCCGGATCGACTTGCTGGCCACGACTTGGGCGCCCAGCGGTGGCACGCGATGGTCTTTGCTGCCGCGAGGGCGTGTCCTCATGATCATCGTCGTCCGCAGCACTGTCGTCCTGGTCACTGCCCTCGCACTTGCTCTCCGCATGCGCTTGGGTCTTGCCCCTCTTGACTTCCTTGCCTCCTTGTCGGTGGCCATCCTCATTATCCCTATCGTCGTCTTCGTCCTCTGGCTCGGCAACGGGCTTTGCTTGCCCGGGGCCCTTAGGCTTCCGTCGAAGGGACTTAGTCGTCGCCGGCGGCGGCAGCGACTCCACGAGCTTGGTCTGACGCGTCGACGCCGTTTTCGCCTTGCCCCCCGCCGCTCCCTTGCGAGCCGGTGCGCGACGGCCACCGCCGCCTCCAGTGTTTCCCTTGCGACTCGACTTGGTTGGCGCCATGGAGTTGAGCCACTGTGGATAATTGCCCGCGCTAATAACAAGTTGGGAGGGTTGACAAATCTGTGCGGATGAACGTACAACGGCAATGCCGCCAAACGTACAAGTCTGACCCGGTTACACTACGGGACGGGTTACAACACGTTTGAGTCAACGCGACCAATTTGCACAAACTATCAATTATTTTGATTTACGCAATGTTTTTCCAACGTTTACAGCTAATAACACCAACAACAAAAATCGCAACTGTATCGATTTGCCTACAACTCGACTTCGAGAGAGTCACGGCGCCGAAAGCGTCGAGAATGCTGTCGGGGAGGGTGACAACTCGACGGAATGGCGCTGTGGCTATGGCCACGGCTCGACCCATGCCCGAGCTCGTAATCCAGATGACCATTGTTAGATCCATACACCGGCTTGGGTACGTGATGGCCACGGCTTGATGCATACACCGACTTGTGTTCCTTGTGGCCACGGCTTGATACATACATCGGCGTGGGTTCCACCTCGTAGCGATGGGAGATTCTTTCGGGTGCATTTAATGCGTGGCGTGTGGAGGGACGGATGGGGGTCACTTGCTGCATGCGGGTGGTTTGGCTCCTGGTCTCTCGCCACGTGACGTCCGGACACGACCGCGCGAAGCGATCGTGGGCATCCTCATCTTCCCAGTACACCCCAACAGCGCCCTTAGGACCCACGGAGCGGGAAAAGTCATGCTGAGACTCTCGTGCCATCATCGATGCGCTGAGGCCCTCCTGCCTCCGCCATCGCGCAGACTCGTCACGCGCGGGCTTGCCCAAGAGCCGCACGTGCGCGGGCAATGGATGCATATTGGATAAGGTCTCCAATAAATACCGCTTCTCCGTTGGCGTCGGGCTCTTCCTCCCTCTCGATCCGCTGGCATTGCGAGCACAAAGCAGCGGGTGAGCAGGAGGCCCCGGAATGCACAAATTAATTGCGATAACATACCACGTCACGGCTCGAGGCGCGGGCGCATAGTCGCGGGTGAAGTGGTGGTCTTCATGGCACATGCACCGGGACATGAGCTTGCGGCAGTGGCGGCACTTGCCATCCCACGGGCGCTGCGGGGTTCCGTTGGTGCAGTTGAGGGCGGCGTACGCGGTCGCAACTGGCATGTCGGTTGCTCGTGTTATCCTGAGGCGGCGTCTTTGGATATGATCGTGCCGCCCAGTTTCGACGTGCCTGGAGGCCACCGCCAACTCCCATCACTGGTGCCACGCATGACGCGACGTCACTGGGTGCAGCAGCGCCAAATTCGATGCATTTATCAGGTGAAGCGGGTGGTGGGGCCGTGCTTGGGGACGTGGAGCTCGCTGCACCTTGTGGGTCACCGAGCGTCGCCACCACACAGCCATGGCCAAGCCACGTGGCCATTAAGCCCACCTCCTATTTTCGATGTGAATGAAGACAACTTGAACACCAGATCATCATCTACCCCTCATCATCAATCCAACGATCAATCTCAAATTTTCACCTCTTAAATAGCATAATGCCCAAGTTTCGGAAAGTGTGCAAACAAAGCGCATTACTCAGTACGACTATCTCGGTGCATTTATCCATGGAACTTGCAACTTGGGTTTGCTGTCGTACTTGAGGATGGAGGAAGACAAGACACGGAATGGGAATATATGCTCCCTCACGATAAAAGGTACGCCAGCTCATGCCGCCCACTTGTGCGAGGATCGAGGGACTCTTGACACGCGCGAGCAATCTGCCCCGTCGTAAATGACATTTGGGCGCCTCGCATAAACATCGCAGCCTTGTGCAGAGACCCGAGCGACTCCTGGAGCCCATGGACGAAATCCATATCGGCGCCCATGTAACTAATCGCCCCCGAGGCGTCGAACATGAATTGCCATTTGCCGTGGACGACGATATTTCGACCAATGACCTCTTGCACGAGCTCTTCACTCCCTGTGATGTTCGGACAGAGCAATGGTACGCAGTCCCGACGCGGACGCATGTGCTGCTCGAGGTAGACGATGACGATCACGGTCTCATTGACGATCACGGCTTCATATTTCTTTGGGACGTATTTGTTGAGGGCGAACAACGACGCGTAGAGGTGAAATTGCTCGATCAGAGTATCAAGACCCTGGTAGTCAGGGCCAGCAATACCCTCGGCCATCGCGGACCGCATGAATTCGATCTGTTGCGCCACACGGGTGTGCGTAAAACCATACTCAAACAGGCGAAAGAACTCTCGTGCGAGTCGGGCGGGCGCACCGACCGCCATCCCCCGTGACGAAATCACATTTCGTGGCGACAGTGCCTGGCGTTGCGCCTGGAGTCGGGCCACGCGCTCGACCAACGCGCTAACCTCCTGCTCCAGAGCGAGCGTCCGTTCCTTCTGCTTGGCTCGGTGTCGACGTTGATGGAGTTTGTACTGCATCCGCCGCCGGAGGACTTTTTCGTCCACATCAGCATTCCCCCCGTGTCGCGGGCGTGGCGAATTCAGTTGATTCGCAGCTGAGTTGTCGTCGCCGTGTTTGGAGGAAGACGAGGGGGACGAGGAGGAGCCATCACTGGTTTGGTCTCGATTCTGGACAATGGACCGACCACTGCTCGTGGTCTTGCCCGTTCGACTGGTGGCCGTGGGCATCGCTCCTGTCTTGGCGAGTCCCGCTCACGCACAGCGCACGAGCAGAACCCAGAGCGGCACGTGCGCGTGCGGGGGTGTAGTTGTCTTGACGAGTGCGACTGGCAGACTGCCAAACTGTCAACTCGATCGATCGTGGTCCCTCGCAGTAGCTCGAGCTGGCGGTCTCCGTCGTGTCCCCGCCGTTGCCGATCGCTCCGTGGGGCGCGTGACTGTCCCAGCCGCCTCCAGCCGCCTCGCTCCCTTGTTTGCTTTCGAGCAAGGCCGTCGAAAACAGAAGAGCACACGGTACCGTAACTCCACACCACCGTCCCCCTTCCGCTTGCCCACTACAGTGTATGCGACGCTTCTCTCACATGCGCAACACAGTATTTGAGTCACTCATAACTGAGGGGGGGCTATTTGTGTGATTTCGAGAACTCCGCCTCGTGATCGAACACACACCAGGCCAGATGTCATGCACGATCAAATAGTCCTAGCAAGTCAACTCAGTTGGGCGGGGGAAGGTGGATTAAATCAATCCACAGTCATTTCGGCCATCCATGGAGAAAATGGTGGGTTTTGCACGGCAGAAACGATCTCTTCTATTTATATGCACGGTAGCGTGGATACAAAGCACGCCAAGTTGACCATGATCATGCCATCTGGTTGCTGTCAAAATAAACAATTGGAGCATGCCATAATCCCCTGTGGCCGCGTCGCCAATGATATTTCGTCCTTCGTCATCGTGAGTCTAGGGACGGGCCAGTGGTTTTTCGAACAACTTTTTTTTTTTCTTCTCCTTTTTTGGTGGCCAGTCGTAGTACGGGACTACTAGTACCGGATATAGGATACAAAGTACTGTATCCTATAGATTGGTGTTGGCCTTGGGGCTTGCGACTTTACAGTACCAACGAACTTGAGAAAACGCCTGATGCTACTGCAATACACTGTACTTGAAGCCAAATGAGTCACTTGCCATGAGTATGGGCGATGCGGTTGGTCTGGACCATGTGATTGGCGTCAATCACGGGCTTGCTCTTCTGGGCCTGGCCCTCGGGCTGGTGGAGCTTGAGACGACCATTGACCACCAGCAGAGGATTGGCATTGTTCATGACCGTGTCATTGACCGAGATCCCATCGAGGTACTGCTTGAGGATGGCCTGGAGCTCCCGGTTCTCGCTCTCATACCGCTCCTTCTCGCGCTTGATCGCGAGGTCATCCAGGAGGACCTTGTTGTAGCGCTTCCAGAAGAGATCGAGGTAGTCCCACTCGGAGACCGCCGCCCCGGACGACGGGAGCAGCCCCAGGGGCTGGAACTCGGCGAGCTCCTCGTCCTCCTCCTCCTGCTGCGTCTGCTCTGCGAGGCATCAGACACCACCCAACAGCGGCACATTAGGGAGGGGGGAGCAAAAGCGACGTGACTATAGGATCGCGCCAAGAACGCACCGGGTCGCACGGCGAGTCGGACGTTCTCGGTCGCCTCGCCGGCCTCCTTTTCGTCCGCGAGCGTCGAGTGGTAGAACGGCAGCACGCGCTCGCGCTCGGTCTCGAGCTTGCGGACCAGTTCACCCAGCGCGAGGATTCGCTCGGCGAGGGCGAGCTGCTCGTCGAGGGTCTTCTTGGCCGTCCGGGCGTTGTGCGAGAGGTCCGTGAGCCGACGCTTGTGGTCCTCGCGCATGCGGTTCATCCGGGCCTTGAGGCGCTGAAAGTGCGCCGAAATCGCGTTCTTCTCCTCCTCAAGCGCGCGGTTCCGCTCGGTGCACTCCTTGACGTTCTGCGCGATCTTGGTCCGCCAGTGGGCGATGCTCGCCTGGAGTCGCTCGATCTTGCGGATCTTGAGCTCGATATCCCGGGACAGCTCCTGGTCCTTGGCCGTCAGGTACTTGAAGTCCTGCGTCCGCTGGTCCGTGTTCTGGAGGTAGTTGAGGTGGGCAGTCTCGAAGTGCTGCTCCAGCTCCTCGATCGTGCTGCGGGGGGGGGGGGGG